>JAODLC010000036.1:23561524-23587336 GCA_026781145.1 Hippopotamyrus pictus | reverse complement strand
CAGGGGGTTTCCCTCCCGTCACAGGGGAATGACTGGAGCTTCTCTCCAGACTGGCCCACCTTGGTCTGACTAGTTGCTGTAGGTCATAGAGAAGGTGACCCATGTCAGTGGCAGGTGGTGATTTTTAAAATGGGGGAGGCACATTGTCAACAGTTGGCAGTATAACCAAAAATTCTGCTCAGTTTCCTTTCTGTCTGAAATGATGTATTATCCTGCCATACCAGTATAGCTGAACATAATCTGAACATACAAACTGCCTAGTTAGTGCGCTAGCTACCAAACTACTAAAAATCACTGAACTTTCACAAAAAATTAAACAAATGACCCAACTTGAAAACTCAATGACAGTAGCTTTATTTACACCATTTACAAATTGAGAAAGATGTCATATGAAACATTAAACTGTCACTCTGGGTTACAATAAAACTTGTAGCCTTGCACGTGACAGAATGAAGGAATATTGTAAGCCAGCACATCTGACTGCACGTGAAACTTGTCAGTCATGAGCATTAATGTTATTGGTAATTTATCCTGTCTTGTGGAAGCCTGATTTCCAGGTGGGTCTAAAATATCTGAGTACAAATCTGTCTGTCCGATCAGTATTGCCTAAGCAAATACTATGTATAAAGCTGTCATAGACGCACTGTGTCCAGGCGGACGCTGAAAACAATAGGCTACACGTTGTCTAACCTCCATTTAGACAAAGCATACAATACCCTTCCACAGACTTCCAGTGAAGCACAGCGTCAGTTGGCGTCTATGGGCTGCATTTATCCTGACCTCAAAGAGAAAAATAACATGTATGTCGTTGAAAGCAAGTCCTGTGAAACGATCAGCGCTATGGTTGAATTAGTAAAATAGATTATACTTTTAAGGGCAAATAAAATTAATTTACATTGTTACACTGTAGGGTGAAAGATTTATTGATTTTCAAATCGAAATCATGATTTGAAACACAATTAGCAAATCACACAGATTTAGGATATGCATTATACCGTCTGACCCAGGGTTTAAAAATGTTGTGAGAATTGTTTTAGTGACTGTTATTCTCACCAATCAGAAGTGCCATGCTCTTCGAGTGCCAGTCATGCTTACCAATGAGAAGTGGCCTTAGGTGACTGCATATACGCCCACGCAAACATGTGAAACCCGAAGAAAATGTTACATTCGCAGTGCAAAAAAATATCTATTATGTCGCTGATCAATAAGTGAATTACCTACCTATTTCATGGTCAGAGATTGTTTACACTGATAGCTGCAAGATCGCTATTGTTTTTCTTTACTAGAATTGTTTTATTTTTATTATTTTTTACTTTTTTTACTTAACACAGGCACAGCTTTTATGATAATTGTTTTATGTTTAATTATTCTCTGCTGATTTAATCGTTGTGTACAAGGGGCTTTCAGGAAACACTTTACTAAGGGTAAAAAAGCGGTCAAGCACTGTTTCAAGACGCATCACATAAAATGCACATATAAAAATACAATCACTTTACCAATTTCCAGCACTTTTTTGGCAAATAAATGACATACAAACAATAATTTTAAGCTATTTTGCCTTTAAATGTAGAGTAAATTGTTGCGGATAAATAGTACATGGCATATTCTGGGAACAGTGTCCACACTGAAAAAGTTCAGTTTGTTGAGAAACTGTTCAGGAATGAGGTGTTCAATAAAAGTTTGGACAGTTACGGTTACAGTAATTATGCCTTTATTTATAAATATCTATATGCTGGGTCGCTAAAGACTCGAGGTATGTACACGTGAGGTAACCCTGGCCAGGTGCTGGATGGCTGAACCTAAGGGGGCACTGTGTGGCTCGGTGGGCTGAGTGTCTGTGCCCGTCATCAGAAAGTTGGCAGTTTAAGTCCAGCCTCTGGCCATCTCCAGGCCCTTGAGCAAGACCCATAACCCCCAGCATCCTGGGTTCTGCTACAGGTGGCTGCCCTTCCCCGCCAAGCTTGCTCTCACATACAAAGAGCAAGATGAGTGAGGTATAAAAATAATTTCCCCATGGGGATCAATAAAGTATCTTTTATTATTAGTATATGGGCCACTACACCTGAAGCTTGGCTTCCTCCATAAAATTACCAAAAGAATTTAATTAGTCAATGTGTTAGGCTCGAACGATATTGCAGTTGTGATTTGCGATATCATTTTTAAAAGTCAAGCTTCAGTTCAATATTCAATGTGTAATAGATTTAAAATAAATGACGCAGCATTATCACACGAGATACCATCAAAATTAACTGCTCTTTTCTAATTCAAGGATGAGAACTTAAAAATATGAATCGCTTCCAACATGTATTTATAATTTTTTATACACTCCTCTGGGCACAGCCACCCTCTGATGATCTGCATCAGCTGGGCAACCTGGGTCTGCTGAGGTACTGATAGGTTGTACTTCCACTGCTGGAAGTCTTGGGAGATTTGAGTGGAAAAGAAGCCCATCTGTCTGACAATCTCCCCTTTCAAGAGGGAATAATGCTAGGCCATAGGGAGCTCATAATAAGCATATGCTGGGCCTCCCCATGTCCACTACCGTAAACGTGTGGCAGAATGCCTCCACATGATCAACAGGGATGAGCTTCAAACAACAGGATGTAGAGCAGGGAAGCAGGAAGGAGGCGGGCTGAGTGTGGGCAGCACATGGTAGTCCTGTGATCCAAGGTAGATAGTTCAGGTTCAGAAAGTAAAAATCCAGACCAAGGTTTTGTTTCAACCAACCAGTTGAGTACTCTGTGACTGTGACTCTTTATGTTGGTTGAAATAAAATCTTTGGATTTTTACTTTCTGGAGCTGAACTATCCATCCCTGCCTGTGATATACTTTGTGCTTTATTATGCCAGAGGTCAACGTATATATGATCAGTTGATGGCAGTATGGCCCCTTCAGCTGGCTTCACAGTCCTCTGTACAGCACTCCGCTCCTGAGCTGCAGATCCACCATACCATATCATAATAACCATTAAGGAGAAAACATTCTAATGTCCTGCACCTTGCTTATTCCCCACTTCGGTGGGCCACCTCAGGAAGTAAAGGCATTGATCTATCTCTAATCTGAGGAATCAGAACAATATCAAAGAATTCTTTTGTTTTTCATCGCCTATTAACAAGCCTGTTAAAGTGGCTATTTTTGCATCTGATGATTTACCAAAGGCTGAATGGAATGCATCTACCTTCTGTTTCAGCAGGTCCAGGTCCAGAGAGTACAAATCCAGACCAATATTTTGTTTCGGTTAACCAGTTGAATACTCTGTGACTGTGACTCTTTATACTCAACTGGTTGGTTGAAACAAAATCTTGGTCTGGATTTGTATTCTCTGGAACTGAAATCTCCACCCCTGCATATTAGTTAATTCTAAGTGTAAATATATCCAGTAACTTTAGCGTAAATATACTAATAATGTGGGCAAATGTAATACCTGCACTATTGGCTGAGGCAAATTTAGTTTTTTCAACTTGATTCTTTTTTTTCTATTTGAACATTTCCTGCTATTATGAGTGCATTTCTCTAAGCAGTTTATATGTTATAGGCAAACACTTTACAAAATGCCATCTCACACAACTTCATCAAAGTAAAACATTTCTGCAGGCAAATAACTTCATCGATGAAAATGTTGTGCCACCAAGATGAAAAGTAGTCATTGTCAACAAAACCAAGTGCTTAGTTATAGTATTAAAATGTCCATTTGCACTGTAGGCATCCACCTCCAGGCATCTCCAAATCTCTGAATTAGTCGTTTCCTAGTTTCTTACTGACAATGATTTTTCTTTTAGCCAGCTGAATACTATTTATATCACAGACACTAGATGCAATAATCACTTTCACACTGCTGGAACTTTTGTCTGGAACCAGAACCTTTTTTTCCAGGAACCAGGCACTTTTATCGTGTTCACACCGCCGGCCTAATTGTAGTTACTCTAAGACAGTTCCTGAACCCCTTTTTAGTAACTACTCCAGATTAGGTACTTTTCATTTGAAAATGAACTACTGAAGAGACACTTTCAGCAATAGCTTGCTGATTACTTGATCCCAAGCACAGGTGCTAACCTGGAAGTTACACAGAATGCAGAAAAAGAGATGTTGAAGAGCAAAAATCGAGCATATGGAATTATTTTTGTACCCCAATTATATTTATATATATATGCATCGGAAAATTAGACAGCTAACCACTGGTGCCAACAGGATAATTCTAAGTATAAATATATTCAGATTTCACCCATTTAAAACCCTGCAAATCATAAATCAGCACTTAATTTTAATCCTTGGACAGGAAAGTGGTCTGTACAAAGTGGTGCTTTATAATGCTGGCTCTCTTCTCCACTGGACTTTCAAGGGCACAGTATACTAAACTCAGTCATTTATCAGAAGTAGCAACATTAAAGGTACTTAGAAGATGTTTCATATTAAGGATTTTTAAGATAGGTACTATTGCATTCAGAAAACTAATTAATTTAATCATAAAAGGCAGAGTTAATGCTACATTAAGAGAGTTGTTCATTAAACCTGTTATTTTGACCTTGTAGGGACTTTTTTTCGGTCCCCACACGGGGAAACTAGATTTTATAAAAATCTGTGCCTGTAATCAAAAAACTAAAAAAGTTTTGTATTTTGTGTGATTACGTATGGTTCAGGTTATTGCTGGATAGGGGTTTTGGAAGGTTGTCATTGCTGGGATTAGGGATATGCCTATAGAAATGAATGAAGAGTCCCCACAAAGTTATAGATGCGTACTTTGTGTGTGTGCGTGTGTGTGGAAATGTCTGTCTGTCTGTCTGTATGTATGCATGTATGTATGTATGTATCTTTTCAGGGTTTCCTCTCTTCTTCCTGGGATAGGCTCCTGGATGAGTTATATAACAACATAACTGAATTATATAGCACATTAAAATACATTTGGAAGACCAATACTAAAGAAAATTCTCATGGGATTTAATTTCATATACTGTACCTATAAAATGAGATAGTAATGAGACATTCTAATGACTGGGACAATTCAAAGGAAAATAATGAGAAAAAGAAACAAACTTGGTGATATTTCTCAAATTAAGCCCAGCACTATAAAGCACTAGCTCTGAGTTACTTGTGTGGCATAGGGGCTCATCTTCAGGCTTGAGGATGATACTCCTGCTCTGTACCTGTGTAGCTTGCATGTTCTCCCAAGGATTGTGTGGGTTTCCTCCTGCAGTGCAAAAAGCTGAGGCAAGACGAATCGGTGTCTCTGAAACACCCCTTAGAACATGTCCTGCCAGAGCCTAGTGTCCCAATGCCCTGTGCTGTGACAGGCTCCTAACTCACCTTCATCTTGTATTGGGTTAGCAGTGTATAAATTTTCCATCCATCCATGCTTTTTCTGAAACTGCATGTCCTATTCAGGGTCACAGGGGGTCCAGAGCCTATCCCAGAGGCTATGGCCGCAAGGCAGAGAACAGCCCAGGACAGGGTGCCAACCCAGCGCAGGTGCATACATTGCTTCAAGTGAATTATAATCTTTCCATCTATCCTTCAACCACTTGACCAATACAGTCACATGGCAGTGTCCTTAACTAACTGTTTTAGTTACATTTTATTGTTGTGCAGACTTTTCTACCTTCATGCATCTTTCAAGTAAGTTCACTGAAGTGCAGTATTAGGTGGATAACAATCAACAAGAATAACTGTACAAGCCCATGTAGTGCAGATAAAAACGGAGTGTGTGTGTGTGTGTGGGTTTGCATAGATCACATCTGAGGACCAAATTGTCCCCAAAGTGTAGTAAAACTTCAAATTTACCTACTTTTGGGGACACCTTTTGAGGTCCCCATTTGGATAACCTCAGATTTATAAAAGTCTGTGAATGCAATCAAAAAAGTAAAAATGCCAAAAGTCTTGTATTTGGGTGTCGTGATTGGGATTATGGTTTTTCCCATAGAAATGAATGGACGGTCCCCATTTAGATAGGAAGACCAACGTGTGTGTGTGTGTGTGTGTGTGTGTGTGCGTGTGTGTGTGTGTGTGTGTGTGTGAGACAGACTGATACCACTGAGAGCAGTGGTTGCCAATGGGTCGATCATAATCACCAGGTTGAACTTTAAGACATTCCTAGCTGATTCTGGTGAAATTTATAGAAATGGACCCTCTTCCTCGATGGTAAATATTTCATTAAATATTTTAATATGCTGAGGGGAGCCCCCCCCCCCCCCCTCAATGGCCCTCGGTAATTATTTCTATTGTAAAAGTAGCTCTCACTGTAAAAAAGGTTGGTGACCTTGGACAGGGTGAGACATCATAAGTGTGAAGAGCAAAGAATTGCTGCTTTGTGACAGATTATCATGTGAACTGTTAAAAGACAAATGAGATAGAAAACATTTGGCTTTAGCAGTCATATAAAGAGAGGACATGCTGGTGCATCAGCTGCTACCATGCAACCCTGATCTATTGCTGCATAGTTGTAAGCATCTATCCCATTGGCTAATGTGTTGATATCAATGACAAGAATCTTTCCCATAACTGGTTGATTGCAACCCTGAGGAAAACCAATATCAGTTATTGTATGTCTGCAATACCTATTTTCTAGGTATGTGGTACTTCAGCAAAACATATACCCATATTAATACTTTGTAGAAGCAACTGGTAGGCTGTGAAGTTGCTTTTGATAAAATCAAAAATGTTAAAAAAAATGTTTAAAAAAATGTTCAAAACATTAATTTTGCATTTCAGTATTTCGATAAAAAATTGATTTTTATCAATCTGCTATTACTATTATGAGGGAGAAGGTGGCTTCTGCTTACACAAAGAGAATATGAACTACCATCTAAAAGACAAAAGTTGGCAAGCAGCCTCAAAACGTAATTGGATCTTAAATCATGTTTCTGATGTAGACCTGGCACAGTATGACATAATTAAATAAAGCATGAACATGTATTCCAGCTGTCTTCTTAAGTGCTTATCCTAGTCAGGGTCTCATGTAGCACAGAGAACAAAGCTGAAGTACATCCTGAACAGGACACCTTTCCAGCGCAGGGCACATATACAATCCCAGTCGTATATTATTAGCAATTTATGACACTTTTCCACTGCCACCAAGAATCGAGCCGTACCACAAATGAGTGGTTTTTCATTGTAAAGTATCCGAGTCATATCCATGGCAACATGTCCCTGACATGTCACTAGCAGGGCTAAAAGTGTGACCAAACTTTTATATATATATAAAAATTTATAAAATTGTGCCATGATCTCTCAATTTTTTCTACGGCTGTATATAGCCCTATTATTCAGTATTAGTTGTATCACACATTGCAATGTATCTAAGTGTTCCTGATTATTCAGAACTTGAAAATTATAAATTCCTTCTTAAAAACTCCTGTAGAACAGCTGAAGGGAATATATTTGTAATGCAAATTTATGCAAATAAATGCAAATTCTGCTAGCGTTTGGTGCTAACATAACACAGTGATTGTCACAGATGTGCTAAAAAATTAAGAAATTAGCATGCAGTAAATCATGGGCTGTGTCTGCATTCAGGGGCTGCATACTTGTAAGGACTTGGTAAACAGCTGTAGCCATTGTAGGCTGCATTCTTCAAACAGAAACAGCGTTTTCATATGGGACAGTCTGGCCTATGGATAATTTCCTATTTATGTGACCAGCTGTTCCTTCCCATACCCTTGAGTCATGAAGCGCCGCTCCTATTGCCTAGCTGGGACACACCCATGTTATGTCCTGGTCTAGGGTCGAGGTGTAAACAGGAAGGACAACAGGGAACGAGAAAGGAGAAGGGGATGGAAAAAGAAATGACTGAAAGTATAGCTATAGTTAAGATCGTACATATTTAGAGTATATTTTGATATAGTGAGATAAATATGAAACACCAGGGTGAACTTTAGGAGTGGCAAAGGCCAAAATAATAAATAAAACAAGTGAACTACCAACGTGAGCACCAGCTAAGACTTCCCTAAGCCAAACTGAAAAAAAAACACAAAACAATCACTGTCCTTATTCCCTCACTCACCACAAAACAGAGACAAATGATTCACACGCAGAAAATAATTGGCAGCCGCTCCCTACAACCCTTACACAGAAATATATACACAGGTTATTTACAGAGAATACACAGGGCAATCAAGTCTAAACCGAAATCCAAAAAGGGGAGTCATTAGTGGAACATTGGTTCAGAATGATGGGTAAACATCAAAAATGTAAACTAACCAAAACCAAATCGAAATCTGAAAGAGAAATCACCGAGAGCCAGAACAATATCGTAACACATTTGAAATCAAATAAGAATCGCAAAAGGAACAGAAAAGCAAAGGCGGCAAAAGCTGTTAAATGAGGTTGCAGTGCTTTTTCTTATATCCCTAGCAGATGAGAGGCAGGAAACAGAAACGAGGCGATGAAAGTTTGCCCACTTTTGGCACTGCATTTGGAGGGAGAGATGGAAAACCTGGAACCGGATCAGTTGGACGGCGCAATCGAGATGGGATCTAAAGAGAAATGGAGAGACATAAATACCCACATATAACACCCACTTTACCTCTGCCCAGTGAATCTTGGAATATGTTGAGTTGTGAATGATCCTTCAGGTGGATCCTTCACGACTCTGCAAAAGAAGGAAACATTTCTTGACTGCAATTTAAGGAGCCTTCGAGGTGGGACAGCCTGGTTGCAGCACTGTGACGCATTAGGACTTCGAATGCAGCCTTAGAAGGATGTACACCATGTGAACAGTAAAATGATGTACACCGTGTGAACAGTAAGATGATGTACACCGTGTGAACAGTAAAATGATGTACACCATGTGAACAGTAAGATGATGTACACCATGTGAACAGTAAGATGATGTACACCGTGTGAACAGTAAGATGATGTACACCATGTGAACAGTAAAATGATGTACACCGTGTGAACAGTAAGATGATGTACACCGTGTGAACAGTAAGATGATGTACACCGCGTGAACAGTAAAATGATGTACACCGTGTGAACAGTAAGATGATGTACACCGTGTGAACAGTAAAATGATGTACACCGTGTGAACAGTAAGATGATGTACACCGTGTGAACAGTAAAATGAGGTACACCGTGTGAACAGTAAGATGATGTACACCGTGTGAACAGTAAGATGATGTACACCGTGTGAACAGCAAGATGATATACACCGTGTGAACAGTAAGATGATGTACACCACGTGAACAGTAAGGAAGCACCTCTTCAAACGGGGCAACGCCTTCACTGAGCCGACCCGTCTGCAGTGGTAAACCGAAGCAAGCTGGAACCGTGCTGTAACCAGTCTCTCTTTGTGGTACGAATCAGGTATTGGTCGGTTCCTGTATGGCAGTGGAAAAGTGGCATTAGATGTGTCGGCCAGACTCAGGACTGCCCAGCCCTGCTCCTGGAGATCTACCACCCTGCAGAGCTTAGGTACAGCCCTGATACCTGATACAGAGAATCAGGTCCTTCAGTCATATTCTAAGTATTATGCTATGTTGAAGCTGAGCTGGCTGTAATACTGAGATGCTACTGAAGGGCCTGATTATGTGTATCAGGTGTGTTAAATTAGGGCAGCACCTAAGTGCTCCAAGGTGGTACATCCCCGGAGCAGGGCTGGGCAGCCCTGGCCTAGCCGACTGTCCTTGTCTTGCCTGAAGAAAATGTACAAAGACAGATCAGAGGCCAGATTCAAACTCCTAACCCAGGAGATATCAGGCTACCCACTGAGTCACCCTGCCACAATGATAGATAGATAGATAGATAGATAGATAGATAGATAGATAGATAGATAGATAGTTTGTTAGTGTTTGTATATTTCATGAATGTACTTATCATTAATATTACATGGCATTGCATGAAAAGTGTTTATATCATTGTTTACAAGGGTTACAAAGGGTTTTTAATTTTAAAATGAACTGCACAGCATCTTCACTGTCATTACTGGCTTCAAGGATACATATGGTGCATTTTGGCATGTAATTTGTTCAAATGCATTATTTGTTTTATTCGTTTTATTTTGCCACACAGCTACAGATTTTACACCTCATTTTACTACTTCTATAGAGAAAAGAGAGAGAGAAAGAGTTTCGTGTTATTGATCAAAGCAACAGGATACAGAGGGTCATGTGAGGGGTCGACACAAAAAGCCAGACACATTTCCAGAAACAGGATTCCCCAGCGATTCTTGCCAATGTGTTTACGTGAGTGCTTTCAAGCTTCATACAAAGTGAGAGTGTGTCTTGTTTACCTCTCACAGTGTAATTTGGAAGCACCAATCAACTCAAAAGGAAAAAAGACTGTCAGCCAAATCAAATCCTCATTCGTTAAACTTTCCAAAATGTGACAGTGTATGCTACCTGTGAACCATGGCAGATGGAAAGATTGCTGCTGCCGTTACTTTAATCTTTTTTTCATTTCAAAGGAGATCATTTTGTAAGCAGGTATACACTTAATTGTAATAGTAGTAGTAAAACAGGAACCTAAAGGGAATAGAACCAAAATTGCCTTTTTTATTTTAGATTAATTATGTTGTTTGTTCTTAGCTAAGAAGAGAACATTTTGTTGATTACAAAAAGACTTTGCTGGTCTTCCAAAATAGTGCTTTTGTTGCTATGGAAACTTACTAAATCTGATGAGACTTAGTGTTACCATGGTATCCTTTAACAGACTAGTTGTATTCCCTTTTTTGGCATTTTATTCTAGCTTTTCTGCACTATATTGCAGAAAGCATTGGGACACCTGCCTTTACACACACATGAACTTTAATGACATCCCAATACAGAGGCTTTAATATGAAGCTGGCCCACCCTGTGCAGCTATAACAGCTTCAACTCTTCTGGGAAGGTTTAGGAGTGTGTTTATGGGAATTTTTGAAGGAGAGCATTTTTGAGGTCACGCACTGATGTTGAACAAGAAGGCCTGGCTCACAGTCTCCGCTCTAATTCATCCCAAAGGTGTTTCTATCAGGTTGAGGTCAGGGCTCTGTGCATTGTTCTTGAGCTAATCTGAAGGCCACATGAAGTTTGGAGGTCTATAGCTATTGACAGTTGGAGGCCTCTGCACACTGTGCGCATCAACATCAGCATGTGTCCCCACTCTGTGATTTTACGTGACCCACCACTTTGTGGCTGAGTTGCTGTTGTTCCCAATTGCTTCCACTTTGTTATAATACCACTAACAGTTGACTGTGGAATATTTAGTAGCAATGAAATGTCACGAATGGATTTATTACACAGGTGGCATCCTATCACGGTACCACGCTTGAATTCACTGAGCTCCTGAGAGCGATCCATTCTTTCACAAATGTTTGTAGAACCAGTCTGCATGCCTAAGTGCTTGATTTTATACACCTGTGGCTATGGAAGTGATTGGAACACCTGAATTCAATGATTTAGCGGGGTGTCCCAATACTTTTGGCAATATAGTGTATCTCCTTAATCACTAAACAGGTACAGATGTAAAAAAGTTGTGATACGATTACTATGCTTTTTTCTTACTTGGGCTTGAACACACAACCAAACAAATTCTACATGAGTTACACATGCAGAAGAACCTCTTAGTTCCCACAGCCTTTAAGCACCTCGGGTCGGATATCAACTGGGGCCAGCTGCATTGCTCCTGCTCACCTATCTGATTCCTCATTTGAGAGGACAAAATGGACAGACCTGAGGTAAAGTTACAAGCATCCTTGTTGTAGACTTCACTAGAGCCTCCCATCTTGTCATAGCCAGTTTACCTCCACACTCCTTTCTAAACCTGTTGTGCTGTTGATCTCCAGTTTATGCTTAATCCTCCTCCTATGTCCCCCTCTTTCCCTCTCTGACCTTCCTTTTCAGATCCTGCTTTGTGGATCCATCCTCCTATTCCCATCAGATAATCCATACTACTGTAGAGTACTTCTGTATATTCTTTTCGATCCAGGGCTTGTTATTTAACGAACAACAAATTGTTTTCCAGGGAATAATTACATCTATGCAGAAGGTGAAACATTGAGAGAACCCATCAAAGTCCTCATCATGCAGTTCAGAAAGCAAGTCATAGTCTGTCACCTCCAAATAGTTCCCCTGAGCGTCTCCTGTTTCTTGTTTGACAGATTTGACAGTCTAGGGATACCATCTTAACAAGGACCTTATATTTGACAGCCAGGTTTATAAGTTGTGGTGTGACAGATCTAGGGAAGGGAGAGTGACAACTGAACATCTTTCACATTTTGGATAGAACACATCCAAGATCTTGTCTACCCTTGTCTTCATTTATATGTGCTGAGTCTGAAGCCACTCACTGTATCACACAGAGACACATGATTAAAGTCACCAAATATTACTGTGAGTGCAGGTTTAAGGGAATGGGAGATAAAAAAAGAACCCTAACCAATAATTCAAATTACAATCCCAATATAGGAATCCAACAAGGTGTCTGGGAAATGTTATTTATAAGGGCCAAAAACCAATTTGGTGTGGCAAATTTTTTATAAGTGCTGAAGAGAAGGAGTCCCATAACTGAGTGGGGGAGTCCCATAACTGAATGTCCCATAACTGAGTGGGGGAGTCCCACAACTGAGTGTCCCATAACTGAGGGGGGGAGTCCCACAACTGAATGTCCCATAACTGAGTGGGGGAGTCCCATAACTGAGTGTCCCATAACTGAGTGGGGGAGTCTCACAACTGAGTGTCCCATAACTGAGTGGGGGAGTCCCATAACTGAGTGTCCCATAACTGAGTGGGGGAGTCCCACAACTGAGTGTCCCATAACTGAGTGGGGGAGTCCCATAACTGAATGTCCCATAACTGAGTGGGGGAGTCCCACAACTGAGTGTCCCATAACTGAGTGGGGGAGTCCCATAACTGAGTGTCCCATAACTGAGTGGGGGAGTCCCATAACTGAATGTCCCATAACTGAGTGGGGGAGTCCCATAACTGAATGTCCCATAACTGAGTGGGGGAGTCCCATAATTGAATGTGCCATAACTGAGTGGGGGAGTCCCATAACTGAGGGTCCCATAACTGAGTGGGGGAGTCCCATAATTGAGTGTCCCATAACATACATAAAAGGCATAGTGCACAGAGCTGTTACTCATCCCTTCCTCATTTTACACCATTTAAAATCCTTTTCTCAAACAAGATCTTGTCAAAGAATTCAGTGTTTGCAAACCCAGTCCCAGGTCTAACCCAGTCCCTGGACTGTATGGGGATCTCCAAGGACCAGCTTAGGAAACATTGAGTTAGATAATACAATGGCATTTCATTTTTGCTAGCCCTTGTTTTGCATCATTTTTAGAAATTTATTCAGAAGCTAGATATTTCGGAAAGAACCTAGAACACATTGTTCATTTAAGTTCATAATGTTAATACTTTTTAATCAAGTTTAAGCAAGGTACGCATTAGATGACTCCTGTATACTACACATAGCTTGATTAAGAGAAAAGGACTAATTACTTCACAAACTACAAGGGGCATGACGTCCAGTACCTTTGGTTCATTCAGTCAGTGATTGATTAAAACATCCTGATCTACAGAATGTGAGGCTTTCTGTTTAACTTGAAGGTCACATCACTAATGTGTCTTACAAATAAGGAATCTGAGAAGGGAAAGCCTTCAACATTCAGAGTAGGGGAAGGAGAGGATTTCATGAACAAAATAACACTGTCTGTTTGAAGGATAATGACATTAATCAGCTCTGCCGCCACTGGTTGTGCATGGAAATTTTTAATCAGCCAGTCATATGGTAGCAGCTCAGTGGGTAAAATGGCATGGTTGTTGATGCCAGGTTGGGTGGTTTGAATATATCAAAAAGTGTGATTTTCTCCTGGGATTTTCACACACAAGAGTCTCTAGAGTTTGATGTGAAAATCAAAAAGCATCCAGTGAATAGCAGTTATGTGGGTGGCAGTGGTGGTTCTAGAACATTTCAACTGGGGGAGCCAGACTGGGGCCAGTTGTTCTGTTGGGGGGGGGGCAGACTCATTTGACCTATATATATACATGGACATACAGACCCAATGTCCTCCAAGTATTACTTATACTAGATTGGCAACATTAAGAAGCAGAAGACAATTTTGATATTATTTACACCGGGCTTTGCAGTCACGTTTTGCAGTTTTTACAAATATGTAACTCACTATGATTTCTTGTTTACACTGTCTTGCTCCACAAGATTGATAGTTGATAACTTCGCTTTTCACCAACTGAAGCGGCTCACCTGCGCTGAATGTCTGTCAAGAAAATGTGCAAATGTGCTTACGTTTGTATTTCATCTGTTCCCAGTGCACAAAATTTTAGTCCATGTATATAAATGTAAATGTAAATAATAGATATAATAACAATAAGAAGAATAAGCAGAAGAAGAAGAATTAATTTATTTCTGACCCAAGTAGCATACGTATTTAGTGGGGCCACGGGTGGGGTACTGTTGTTATGGGGGCATTGCGTCCCCCTCCAGAACCACCTCCGGTAGGTAGAAAGGCCTTGTTGATGAGAAAGGTCACAGGAGAATAGCCAGACTAATTCGAGCTGACAGGAAAGCCACAGTAACCCGAATGATTGCTCTTTCCAGCAGGGGCAAGCAGAAAAGCATCACTGAATAGCCTTATAATGCACAGGCTTACCCATGGGCCTTTGCTAAAAGGGGTTGACAGTTCTTACCGTCGCCACACCCTAGCGATCGCCACACTAAGAAAACAGTAAGGAAGGCCTCTGACCAAGCTAATGCACCTCTGAACAGGTCAAACCCTGAAGTGAATGGGCTACAGCAGCAGAAGAACACACAAGGTGTCACTACCATCAGCTGAAATAGGAAACTGAGTCTACAGTGTTCACAGGCTCACCAAGAGTGATTTGCTGGAAAAAGGATGTCTCCTGGTCTGAGGAATCTCGGTTTCTGTTGTAACATGTAGATGGTGGAGTCAGAATTTGCCCTAAACAGGTAGAATCCCTGGACCCAATCTGCCTTGTGTCAACAGTTCAGGCCTGTTTCATGGTACACGTTTGCCCCCAACACCAATTAAGCATTGTTCAAATCTGAGAATTGTTGCTGCCCATGTGCATCCCTTTATTGCCACAATTTATCCATTTTCTAATGGCTACTTCCGCCATGATAAGGCACCTTTGTAAGTAATCTCAAACTTCTTCCATGAACATGACAGTAAAGTCAGTGCACTTCAATGGCCTCCCCAGTCATCAGATCTGAATCTAATAGAGCACTTTTGGGATGTGCCGCAATAGGAGATATGTAGCATGAATGCACAGCCGACAAATCTGCAGTAATTACGTGTTCCAATCTTGTCTGCATGGATCAGAATCTCTAAGGAATGCTCGAACAATTGTGTTGAGTCCATGCCACGAAGAACTCAGGCTGTTCTGATAGCATGAGGGACCTACCAAGTATTAAAATGGTTTTCCTAAAGAGTGGCCAGGGAGTGTATATCTAAGACTACTTTTGAAGGACATTTTGATTGGCTTTAGTATAACATCAAATGCCTGTGAATTCAGATCTCTTGTGTTCTCCCTGCATTCACACAGGTCCTGATTTTGGTTTTTTTTTTTCCACCCATATCACAATACGCTGTTCAGATGAATTGGTGTGTCACTGTATGTGTGTGGCTGACTTGAGTCTCATTCTTCTTTGGATAGGCTCAAGATCAGGACGCTAAAGACAGGACATGTAAATTAAAATCTATCCCAGGATTCTGGGATTTCTGTAATGGTGCTGACTGGCATCACTACAGCACAGGTCTACATCAAATTGCATGAATGATTTATGGTCTGCATCAAAGGACTCAGTGCGATTGAAGTCATGGAAACTAGACCAGATGGCTTAACTTTAGCAGTCTGTGGCTTGACAAATGAGACGTGATTTAACTGTGGTTGCCTGGCGGGTAAGTGGTTGTTTTGATCAGACAGTAGTAAATCTGTCTTGCTTTACTAATTACCTTCTTTCTGTCAAACTGAGCAGAATAATTTGGTAGATTAGGACAAGTCTATTAGTAATTTTAAACAATTTGTAATTGAGTATGTATTGAAAACAAAGCGTATTATTCTTTAAGTTCATATTACAAACACCATTGTTAATATATGTCCAGTAATTTGCAGAAATATCATTTTGATGAATGAAATTAAAATGTGGGAACAGATAATGTATTATAACGTTATGATGGGGGATGGCGAAGGAGGGAGAAGGACGAGCGACAGAGCAGCTCACCATAAAAAAGGAGGTTTATTAACAAACGGAACACAAAAGGGGGAAAACAGAAAATAAAGACACCACGAGGGGTCAAAAACAAAACAGGAAAATTAAGAACAAACTAAAGTAATTACGAAGGACACAACTAGAGAACAGAGCAAAACTGGGAGCAGAACTAGGAAACAACCACAGCTACAAACACATAGTAACAACTGCAATGACAGACTGAGGAAAAGAAGCAAGGCAGGCACTAAATACACAGATAACAAGGACAAACAAGGGGCAGGTGTGGGGCACAAAGAACTAGGGGCAAAGAGAAGCAGGTGAAGTCAATCAATGGATACAGAAGGATCAAACACCAAAGGAAACTAAAACAAGAAAAACTGACATAGTACAACCCGGGAGCAAGAAGCAAACATAAGGGACTCTGGCCAGCCTTGAACCCACAACAAAAAGGGGAGGAGCAAACAGTGACCAACCACTTAGCCCACTAAGCCAACAAGCAGCCCAGAACCCAGGAAAACAGGCTAAGGGTTAAGGGGCTACAAGATTTATAGATTTGTTAGTTTTGACGAGCACAGTAATTGCATAACTTAACCTTGTTGTATATCAAAATACAACACAAGGTTGATTTTGATATACAGAATATTAAATTTACCCGTGGTGCGGTCCCCCCCCCCCCCCTACACACACACACACACAAAGAAACACTACACCGTTATGTTTAAATTATTTTGTCTCCCCCAGACTCCTTCCTGTGCCCTTGTATATAAGCATATAATTATGTCTGACACAGAACAGTAAGCTTTTAATGTTGTGTTACTGTATATGCGTATGAACAGGGAAATGATGTGGTTCGCATCATGGGGTGGGGGCCAGCTGTACAGTCTCAATGTGGGATGATCCCGTAATACACAGAAAAAATGCAGCTGAGATCAATTAAAGGTAAAAATTGTTTATACATAGAGTCTAAATAAGTAATTTAGTAAATTAACAGTCATGCAATCATGCCCTTTCCATTACTGCTCACATCCACATCAGTATGCAGAAGGCGTGGAATTCCTACTCTTTCAAATGAAAGTGCTCTTTAGAACACTCTGATGTGTACGTTTTTCATTTTAAATTTAAGTCATTTTAAATGAGCATAAGTAGCGAAACTTTTTCAGCAGTGAGTCAGGAGGCCGCGTGCAGTTCACCAATGAAACGCAACATCATTTGTCTGACAGGTGCGTCACTGAATCAATTACAGCACTGATTATGTGGCAGCTAAGCTCAATACCAGCCCAGTCATCCAGGTACTGAGAGCAGGGGCGCCGTAAGGGGGAGGAAAGCTTAGACGATTCCAAGGGCCCCTGAGTGACAGGGGCCCTAAAAAATTAGGAAAATAACTGGATTGGTGTGGACTGGGGGGGCCAATATGATATGCTTTCATGGGGCTCAAAATCTCTAGCAACGCCCCTGACCGAGAGTTCGTTAATGTAATGGTAACTGGACAATTTTTTTCAGCAGAAGCTTTGTAATTAGTAATATAATCATTATTTTTCATAGCATGTGAAATTAATTATTCATTTGTTAAGTAGCAATACATTATCCCTCACAAATTACATCAATTTTGAAAAAGAGAACAAATAAGCATCGACCCAGGCTCTGCAACAGATGGAGGGTATCGAGCTGAAAATCAGTCATTTTAAAAAAAGTCAATTTTAGAACATTTTTCAGTTTCATTTTCTTTTCCGCTCACTCTCCTTCTCAGCTTCACCATTTCTTTTCATTGATTCCATTTAATTGAATGCAGCGCAAATCAGATTTTAGCCATACTGTACACAGTGCTTTAATTATCTATGCATGATGATGATATGTTTTCGATAGGTGGACCACATAACACAGTGGAATTACGACAAATAGGTCATACCACGAATTTCCAGGCATGGACTGGGACCGTACTGCATGCTCATTTTTCACCAAGACACCTGACCCTCCTGTCTCCTCTCTCACATGGCCTGGATGAGTCACATCTGTAGCTTGTTGCCCCTTCGTCAGTGTTTGTATATACTGTAAGTCCCTGTTTGTCTCAGCATCCCCAGTCCAGTCATTAATATCGCTCCTCCTATCTGCCCGTGTCCTTCCCTGTACCAATCCTCCAGTTTTCACCCCCCTTTGTTCACCCAAACTCCTGCTGTTTGGTCCTTTGTCCCGCAGATCATTACACCCAATTAAACAAACTATCCCCCACTCCTATGGAGTACTCCCCACTAAACAAACAATCCCCCACGCCTATGGAGTACTCCCCACTAAGTAAACTATCCCCCACTCCTATGGAGTACTCCCCACTAAACAAACTATCCCCCACGCCTATGGAGTACTCCCCACTAAGTAAACTATCCCCCACTCCTATGGAGTAATTCCACTAAACAAACTATCCTCCATCCCTATGGAGTACTCCCCACTAAGTAAACTATCCCCCACCTCAAAGGAGTACTCCCCACTAAACAAACTATCCTCCATCCCTGTGGAGTACTCCCCACTAAAAAAAACTATCCTCCATCCCTGTGCAGTACTCCCCGCTAAACAAACTATCCTCCATCCCTGTGGAGTACTCCCCACTAAACAAACTCTCCTCCACCCCTACAGTATAATGTACTCCCCATTAAGCAAACTATGAGTTAACATAACTGCAGGTGGTTACCGGTAACAGGTGTTAAGGTTTGGTTCCTACCCCAGGCTCAGTGTATTTGTGGAATGTTGCCCCCCCAGTGGCCTGTACTACAAAGCGGGGTTACTGGCTTATCGGGGTAACTTGTGGGATCTAAGGTAGTCTGGGCAAAATGTAAGTGAACAAATATGAAGTCCATTTAAACTGTGGTACCTTAAATCCGACAAGTTACCCTGATAAACCAGTAACCCCGCTTCGTAGTACAGGCCACAGGTCTGTTTTTTGTATACTTTTCTTTATTGTTTGTCATTTTTACTTATTTTACTTATTATTATAACCACCCTGTTGAATCAAGCCTGACCTATTTCTTAAATGTGGTATTTTATTTATAACTTAAGTATTGCTACATTGTCTTGCACATGCTAAAACAAAAAATATATATTATTTTACTATTTGTCTGTTGCTTTATTGTGATAATGTTTTTTTCAGTATCCCACTTTTACTAGGGGAACATTAAGACAAATCATGCTACAAATTCATAATGAATTGCCTAAGTGGAGGACTGTGTTGAGTCAGTGCTTCGCAAAGCTGGCTACAAATTAAACCTTTCCACTGTTCGAAAAACACTTATTGCCATTTGATGAACAGTCTTGCTTCTTTGTGCTGCTGCTGTGAACATAAAACAAGAACACATTTACTGAGCCATATAAATGTCAGAGCAGTATGTATGGCTGTTTTTATACTGCTGCATTTTAACATATAAAAACTAAAGATACCTGTTTATTTGATGTGATTGATTCCTTTAAGTTCAATTTCTTAATCCCCACAACCTTACCATTCCTTTTCCTCTACTTGCACTCAGTCTTCTTTAATGAAATGGTGGAGATATCCTTATTAGTGTAATGAGTTTTGAGATACAAAAGCAGGCGGATTTGGTGATTCACAGCAAGGACTGTCAAGGAAACATAAACCAAAAATCAGATTCAAACACACAAAGCCAAAAATATTCCAGAGCCAGCCAAAACCAAGCCCCAGTCAGGTTCAAAAAACAGATAAGAAAATAGAGACCAGAAGAAGTCAAATCTGAAACACAGTGGGACATTTCAACAAATAGCAAACTCAATACCTCACAGCAGTTTCATTTCAAAGTGGTCCTTACATTACCCTTAGGCAACAGGTGTGTGTAATATTTCGGCAAGGTAGGGTGTGTTCTGACTAGGCAAAGCTGCAGAGAGTGTTGACTTGTGCCAGGCATTATACTATCCCCTAATCAGGGTGCAATGGCCTCATTCAGGGAGGGGTTGAGGATGTCATGTGCTTGGACCCAAGATAAGCACATGTCAAAAAAATACTATAACTGCCCCCTCTGTGATGAGAGTCTAAGAGGGCATTGACGGAGAAAGACTTTTCAGCACCAACATCCGGTAGGTGAGGAAGGTCATTGAAAATACGTGCAAGGTGAGTGATAGCCATTACCTGGGAAGTAACAGCAGCTGATAGTAACCAGGGTTGATGTTCTTGAAGAGACCTATGTACTTGAGACTTGTATGACTGAAGACAAAGCTGGATGTCCTACATCGAAAGCCAGGATGTAACAATAGAGTAGGGCAGTGATTTAAAAACTGCATCCAGATAGCCTTCTGGAGCTGGGCCACATCCTAGAACTGATCACTCCCATATGACCTAGTTGTCTACTGCCAGGACATCACCACGTTCCACTACCCTGGGGAACAAACCCCAACACACACTGGAAAGGTAGCTTTAAAGACATCTGCATAAGGGAGTCCTGTGCATATTCTGTGTTGGGGACACTTGATTATAGATACTTTACTGATCCCTGCGGGGAAATTGTCTTTATGCCTCCCTCAACTTGCTCTTTTTTGTAGAGTAAGTTGTCTGTGAAGGGCAGCCACCCATAGTGGCACCCAGGGGTTAAGGGCCTTGCTCAAGAACCCACAGACATGCTGAGGCTGGGTTTGAATAGTTGACCTTCTGATTACAAGCACAAAGGATTAGCCCACTTAGCCACACATTGCCATGTTCAACGTACTGCCCAATATCAGGGCTTAGCCTCTATGTTTATTCTTTAGGCTGGGGTTGATACCTAAAGCATGGGTGGATTGTAACTTCCAGGCAGTCTGAGAAAATCTTCCAAGTATGCCATAAAACCAAGATATGGTGTTGACATTTTGCATAGTGTAGGGGAAGTAAGTGACATATCTTAGAGAATTAGTCCATTCAGATTTTGTATTTTCTTTCAATTGATCACACTTTTTTGGGGGGGAAAGTGTATCAGGGAAAGGTTTAGGATGCATTCCAAACTGCTTGGGAAAGGTATTCCTATCCCTACATTAGAAGCATCCAGTTCCATTTGGGCAGCCTTTAAGGCCTGTGGGATCCTTGCTGCCTCAAAGTTATTAATCATCAACCTGTCGACTTTTGCACTGCTCTTAGAATTCTTTTGTTCCCAATTCCTTGGAATATACTACCCTAATTAACTTCACATTCATTGATTTCTGACTGTAAAGCAGCCGTAATTAGTACCTCATGAAATGCATAGACAGTAAATGGTCAGTAAATGATGGGAATAAGCACAAAGTGATGTCAGTAAGTCTTATGTTTAAGATACTGTAAGATAAAAGAATGATATGTTACAAAAGATAAAAAATACTGTATTGACATTGGCTTTTGATTCTAAACATTCAGGTCCAACTGAACACTCTGCTACAATTTGGCAGGTAAAAAGTAGACATTACAGGTTCCTTACAAATGTAAACTCTGTCTGGCAGGTTTGAAATTCCATCCACACCATAATGAATGGAGGAAAAACACTTAGCCTTCCTAGTACTAAACTGAAGGTGAACAGGAGAAGAAAGCAAGATTCGCATTGAATTCAAACCCTCAATGATTATTTCTCATGATCCTGATACTCAAATGGTTGGAATTATTGGAACTTCAGTCCACTTCAATCTGGTCTCTGTCAATTCAGCAGAACAGAAAGTTAAGGTTTTAAACATTCTACGTATTGCTACTGACTTCGGTGCTATAAGCCTCTTCCTTCTACATGGTTTAAGTGGGGCCTTTGACACCATCTCACACTCTATTCTGATTCAAAGATTTCATGAACTAGGTATTTGTGGGGCAATGCTTGACTGGTTTATTTCATATCTTACTGACAGTTTATAAGCCACACACATCAGTTATCACAAATGGCGTCCCCCAGGGCTCTGTCTTGGGGCCACTGCTCTTCATCATTTACATTCATCCTCTAGGTAAGATCATTTGCCGTTTTCACCTAAATTTCTACAGTACCTCTATGCCGATGACACCCAGATCTACAGTACTTCAGTACCAGCTCCATAAACAATCTACTACTTGCACATGTCAAATCATATGTTTCTGAAATTAAACTATGGATGAGCCAGAATTTTCTAAAATTTAACACAGAATGAATTGTCACTGGGTTAAAATCAACACCTAGCAAAGCTAGGCTTATTATCCACCATTTGGACCACACTACCATTGTTAGAACCAGTAGAGGAAACTTTTACTGCTCAATGTGTCATTTCAGGTTCTCTTTTGACTGGTATATGATATGTTCCTGCTCGGGTCGGCATGGTGATGCTGTGCCTAGCACGGTTTCCTCACCCCTCTGTAACTGGAGCTTGAGTCTCCACCCCAGCTCTACATGTGTGGAGTTTGCATGTTCACCCCATGGTGGGGTTTCCTCTGGGTACTCAGGATCCCTCCCCAGTCCAAAAACATGCTAAGGTGAACTGGAGTTACCAAGTGGAGTTTATGCACTTCAGCAACTATGAGCATGAATTTGAGTATAAAGAGGAAACAGACAAATTAGAAAACGATCTGCTTTACTACCACAGTTGAATCAGTATTTGAATTAGCAGTCCAAATATTAAAAAGTAGCATAGCACAAATGCTTATTTTTGCTGCACAAACCAACACAAACCTAACAAAAAAGAAAATAAGTCATTTTATTGTTTTCTGATGATATAGGTGCCAGCCTCATGCATGCCTGGCATGAGAACAGACTGAGTTCATAAAGAGAGGACTCTGAGTTTTCCACCGTAGATCAAAATGAGACACAAAAGCCGAGACAATCTCTGCACTATTAGACCTTGATGAGATCTCTTCAGAACCTTAAAGGGAGGCGGATATGAGATTTTGTGTATCTTTTTGCTCTGGAGAAAAAAAATGAGACACAGGGAAAATAAGCCTGAGTCTCATTTTGGTTTACACAGAGTTGTCTAGGAGAAATAAATGAAAGAGTTTTGAGAGTTCTCTTTCCCTCTGGGTCACTGAAACCAGGTGTACCATCACCTTGTAATTTTCAGTCCTGGATGTTCAGTCTGTGAAACTCCTAATACATATAAATTAGTCCAGTTCTAGTTCAAGGGAACAACATTAATCAGCTGATAACATTTAAAAACAGAGCTGGTCACACTGTGACTAAAACAGATCCTTTGACTGGTTCCATTAAGTATGCTTGCCCAGAATTGATGCTTACTGCCTTCCACCTCAGAAACAAGCAATCAATGATACAGTATATGATCTTAAGTTTACTTAATCAATGTTGTATGACATTTGCAAAGAAGAATATGACTCACTGTTATGAAATACTATTGTTTGCAATATTCTTAGAGTTCATAATATCTGTGTCTATTTTATTGCATTTTATTGCATTTCTCTCAGTTACATCAAATTATCTGGAATTTTTACATTTTTAAATTAAAATGAGGATTACTTTAAAGATTAATTTAAAAGCATTCATTTTACATAACATACTGCTGTTGGTGCCCATGTCAAACTATACATTAAATTATGAACATGTTGTTAATTAATACAAAGACTTAAGGACTGCACCCAGAGCTGCAGGCTCTAACAGCAACTACAAAATGGATCTTTGTGTCAGCATGATGCAGTGAGGCCTCAAAGCCATCTATAACAGTCCAAGCTCAGGTCCTTGCATCCATCACCTGGATTGGTGGACGATGATCAATCACTGGTAGTCTTCCATCATCACATTTTTATATACTGTTTACAACTGCACATTTGTACTTTTTATAGAAGCTGTTGTATTGACACAGGACTTCTCAATTTCCCTTATTTAACGGCTTAGGGGATTTTATTTTCTCCTATATAAATATTTTGAGTGTTTCTGCTTCAGTTTTCTCTGAACAATCACTGTAATCATTGTACATTGCAGTGTTGCAACTTGCTTGTAAAAATAATAAATCAAAAGTTGATTTATTGATGAAGGGAGAAGGGAGCCAAATATGTGTTTTATGTTTAATCGGTTGACTGATGAAAAATCAAATGTAGCTCAGGAGCTCAAACAAGTTACATGCTGAAATGAAGAAAAATTAATATACTGACAAATGTTAGAGACATTTATGTAAATCTGCAAATCTATTAAATAATTCTTCCACAAAGCAACACTTAAAAAGTCCTAGTGCGCAATTGTAAATGCTAAGACTTTTAGATGATTGCTTTAAATTGCACATTCAAATTAATAAGCAAATTTAATTTGCAAAATTAACTTAAACTGATATAACTGATACTTATGTACATGATCCATCCATTAAATATTTATTCCCTAAAGCAGCACTTAAGTCTCTTCTAGTGGCACATCATTGAACCAAAGATAACATGATAGTTCTGAAACCAATGATCTCAAAAATCCGGGCAGAACTGCATCATCACTGCTGTGACCCAGTTTCAAAACTTTACATTGTTAGCTTCACAAAGCTGGAGATGACTACCATTAGGAATACAGCACGGAACCAAATCCAATTTACAAAAATCCATGACCTGGTGCAGGAACACAAAAACCAGACCCCTGAACAAATAGGGGGAAAAGAAACAGTGTGATCTGCACTTCTTCTACACTTTTTCCTACATCTTATGTTGAAAGCTGTAGAAAGCTGACTTATGCCTTCCAACCATAATAGCTCTTGATATGGGCAGCCATCTCATGGGATTCATTCTATCTGATGATTGCTCTGCTTTGGTGTATAATGGCATAAATAAGTAAGAGACCATTTTATGGAAACGGGTGCATTGTTCTTGCAAACTCCCATACTACAATCAGAATCCAAACTCATTTTATTGCCAGTATGAGTGAACATAGCAGAATTACATGGACAAAACTACAAGACATACACTACCATTCAAAGTTCTTGCATACACAGAGATTTTCTACATTTGCAGGTTACTAACGTAACATTTACTAAAAATACACTCAGTATTCTTTGCTAACAAATAAATTTACAGTATGTTCACCATTTGAGTACCTTTATTAGCATGTAAATGTCATATCTTTGATTCATCAAAATAACCTCCTCTAGCAGTCATAACAGCAGAGAAAATCTGAGACATTCTTAATGTTTTATTAGTTCTGTGTTCTCCTTGTTTTATTATGTTCCATTTGTTCCTTTATTTTCTGTGTTGAATTCCTAGTGTGTGATTAGTGTTTCTTACTTTCAGTGTTTGTTGGAGTTTCCTAGTCTTGTGTTAATTACTATATGTTACTACATCTGTTGTGTGTTTTCCCTGTGCCGCTGTTATTGGCTTTTTATGCCTGTTTTCCTTGTGCCATCGTTATTAGTTGATTGTCTACTGTTCCACACCTTGCCCATCTTGTTGCCCAGTTGCTTTCTGTATTTAAGTGCCTGTCCCTGCTCAATCCTTTACTTAGATGCTACTCTGTGCTGTTTCTTTTGTAGGTTTGTTCATAGACCTGTTTGCAGTTTTCCCCTCTTCGGTTCTGACCCCTTGTGGTCCTGTTATTTCTGTGATTTGTTCCTAGTGTATGTTTTTGTTTCCCCAATAAACCCCTGTTGTCTCTTGGAGCCACAAGTGGATCGTGACCATCTTACCCCTCCTGCACCATGCCCCAAGTCTTTAACATGGTAGTACAGTGGTACCTCGGTTCTCGAACTTAATCCGTTCCGGACTCCGGATCGAATCCTAAAAAGTTCAAGTTCTGATCA
>JAODLC010000036.1:23547995-23561424 GCA_026781145.1 Hippopotamyrus pictus | reverse complement strand
TAGGTCAAACTGGTTTGTTCGACTTTCAAGAAATTCGAGTTCTAGTGAGTTCGAGAACCGAGGTACCACTGTATACAGGGGAACATTTAACAGAACATCATATGCAAAATGGGAATATGAGAGTGCACAAATTAAAAGAAGACATAATGCAATACACCTTAAGACATTTATTGTACAGAACTAATGCAAGCTTAAAGGATCCTGCATGTATGCTAAGAAGGGAAGATGTACCTGAGTGAGTGGATTGCACCTGGCTGATTGGATTACTGAGGTACTATGTGACATTATTTAGGAGCTGGATGGCTATGGGGAAGAAGCTATGAAGAGGTGTGAGGTCTGGGTCATGATGCATTTGAACCTCCTCCATGATGGCAATTTGGTGAAGAGGTGACTGCCAGATTTGTGAAATCAGCAACAATCGTCCGAGCTCTCCTCCTTGCCCTGGTGATGAACTGGTCGTTTAGTGTCGCCAGCCAAAAGCATGTGATTTTTCTCAGCTGAGTGGATTAAATGTTTTAGAGAGGGAGGAGACAGGATGATAATGCCCCATACATAGAAATTCAAGAGTGGTTGCATGAACCCTAAGATAGTCAGACACCTTCCATAGTCAACCCCAATCAGAAGGAAACTAAACATTACTGACACTTTATGGGAAGTTCTGGACCACAGAAATCCTTCTGCTTGGTGCTCTTCTCGAATAGCCCATTATCCTACAGTACACAGTTCAGCAAGGATTGACACTGTTCTGAAGGCAAAAGGTACTATTTCTTATTAGGAGTTTAAAATTATTGTATTCTTAGGTGCTTCCATATTTTGTTCTCCACTTGTATATGCTTTTATTCCAAGCTCTTGTAATATAAACATCTACATCAGGGGTCACCAACATGGTGCCCACGGGTACCAGGATGCCCCCAAGGACCACATGAGTCACCCACGGACCTGTTCTAAAAATAGCATAACTCACTAGTGAGCAGCGTATAAAATTTTTTTTTATCCTGTTGCTATTCTTCTTTAATCACATTTGCAATTATATAAATTTGACAATACATAAAAAAGCATTTAAAGCATGTTTATTATACATGAAGTTTAGATAAGTTTAGGAGGCCGTTTCAAGCTGGTAGCCCTTCGTATGGCTCAGTACCCGTGAAGTAGCTCTCACTTTCAAAAAGGTTGGTAACCCCTGATCTACATTGTATCTATATTGCAATATTCTGAGCAGTAGCCTACCAGCTTCATGTAAAAAATTCATGTTTTAAATGCCTAGGGGTACATTCTGCCAGAGCACAGTCACTAGTGATAGCATAACATTGTAACAATTATTGTACTTTTGAAGTAGAAGAAACACATTTGAAGACTAAATAACATTCTGAGAATAACAGTCAGTCAATATTTTTAGTCAAAAGTAAAAACAGAATCTGTCTTTCACAATATATTAGTGCATATATCTGTGCCAAGGTTATTGTTTAAAGGGAATTATGAAATCCACTGTCCTACAGTCATTCACATGACATTCACTTTGAACTAAGTGTCCTGTCCCGGTCAATGCTTATCGCTTTAAGAATTTGGAGGACAGAAGATAGTGGTTGTGAACAAATCAAAGTATTGATGAATTAAGTCACTAGAGTTTTGCTGCAAAAGCTGATCGATATAGACTCATATCTTTTTAAGGAGGGACATGGCAGGCTTTCAGCAAGATTAATTACACAGATGTAGACAACACACATCAATTACCCTTAAAAGTGAGATTAGATTAATTTTATTAGTCTCTGTTAACTTTCTGCCAGTGTGGCAAGGAGGTCAGTCAAAGCCACAATCTAAGGAATGTATCCAAGTACACCACTCTCAGGGAATACTGAAACAGACAAGAGCTGGCACATCAATTTTATTCACTTCAATGCATTTTATAAAAACGCATCTGCTCCAAAACCACTCTCATAAAACTCAAATGGAACTAAGTTCAGTCAATCGGTTAGCATGACACGCTGTACAAGGTGCAATCTCACAGATAATGAGGTCAACATCTGGAACATGGAATGACTACCCACCATACATTAGCCTTGACATCAGGGAAATTATAACCCAGGGCTTCCTAAGACTGTTATGCCGCAAACCCTTAGCCATACTGGGCTACTTTCATTAATAAACATACATGCACTACACACAATAAGGGAGGGTCAAGCATAAATTCCCACTCCCAACATCAATTTACATTTGTTTAACAGATGCTCTTGCTCTAAGCGATGTACAAGTGAAGCACAGCCGTCAATGAGTCAACTAGGCATAGGTGCAGCTAGGCTGAACTTCCAGTGAATGCCCAGTTACAAGTATAAACAGTATTGCAGCAAGAGCTCTACAAAACTTTACCAACCAAGATGACTATTTAAATCCACAGATTTGCAATTCTAAGAGCATTCAGGGAACAGAGTGATGTAAGCTAGGAAATGTGTTTCTGGGTTTCGAGGCATTTTTTGAACACTGTCAGAATAAAGGGTGCAGTCCTGGTAGTTTTGTTCCCCAAGGTACAAATGAATGTGCCCCCAATGGTACTAAAATGTTCTTCAGAGTCCATTTCTGTACCTTAAAGTAGACTAAAAGGTACATTTACCTACAGGTAGGGTACACATGGCAGACCCTTAAGGGTACAGCCCTAGTGGTAAGTAATTGTACGCTCAAAGGTACAAATTCATATTTTTTTTCTGACAGTGAGGATGGCAAAGGAAACTAATGGCAAGGTTCCACACAAGAGAAATGTCTGGAATATGACTTCTCACATGGTGACCAGACGAGATGGCATGTAGGTCTAAAGGAGCATTAATGGCTGTCATACCCAAAACCAAAGACTTGAGCACCTATAGGGAGCGAATAGAGAGATACCAGGAAGCATATCAGGAGAGCAACAAGCTGCTCCCCACCCATCTAAGAGCACAATACTGCTCTACAAAGGCAAAACACAGTAACTGTATATTTTATTAAAATTATGATTGAAATCATGAATCTTAAGCTCTATTTTATCTTGAGACAAGATATATCTGCACTTGGTTTTGAAGAAAACCTATTTACCTACCTACTACACATATGGGTAGACTATAAAAAAAACTTTGAAGCCCTTTTTCTCAGTTGCAGTGTCAGCAAGGTTACAGTGTTTTGCCTTTTTTAGAATTGTGCATGAAAGTAAATTAATGACAAAAGTAGTTGATGCAAAAGAGCACATAGAATTACTCAAATCAAATAAAAACACATTTCATTTAATAATGCTTGAATTTTAGGCAGATGTAATTTAATGTGAATGTACATTTAAATATTGAATATTTCAACTGAAAATATTTCAACTGTAATTTCATTGGTAAAACGATCAATACAAAACATTAGGATTCCATAATTCAGTTCCAAAATATATAGTTTATAAAGTGCATTTTTATAATTCAGTCCCCTGAATTCAGTTCATTTATTAGCTTTCACCTCCAAATAAATTTCAAGAGAATGAATTCAGCTGGAAACATTCAGTGTGTTTTAATGGCATCTTATTAATTCAAGAGGTGACATTCAGTCCTCTTATTTCCACTTTAGAAATATGCTGCCAAAATTTAAGTGGTTTAAAATACGGCCGAAAATTCAGCCTTTAACATCCGGGACTACTAGGATAATGTCATGACCTGCCTGTGCCGATCCTCCTGTGTGCCACGCCTCCCTCACTAACTCGTGTGGAATCCCTGTGTTACCGGCTGTTTCTCACTGTTATTAATTAGTCTGACGTATTTAAGTCCGCTTTTGAGTATGTTTCCCCAGTTCTGTCATTAACATCAATACATTTTTTTTGCATCTTCCGTCTGGTCATTATTCCAAATTAAACCCCATGTTTCTTCGACTTCCCGACTCTTGCCTATGTTTTCCTGCGCCATACCCTGCTATCCATGACAGGATAAGCAAGTGAAAGCTGATAGAGTTCTTGTCTAGATCAACAGTGAGCATGCGTTAAGTACAAGTTATGTTTCACTGATTGAAGAACAATAGATTTTCTTTGATTCTTTCATTGCATGAATATGACTGTCTAAAATACGGCTACTGTCCCATTCCTACTACCTAGCTACTTAGCTTGCAAGCCGGAAAACCCAGTGGTTGGCTGAAGCTACAATAACATAATCAAGGTAAGTTTGTTGTGGGGATGTACGATACAAAGCTCACACTTTGAGAGAGCTACTGAAGAATGAAATACCATTGACAAGGGATGCAGATCACCAGAAGTGCTTTGAAAATGCCTGCTTACAATACTACGATTCGAACATACCCCTAACCCTTAAAATCGAACATTACAGAAAGGCGTAGGCATCGTACTGGTGCAGATCACATACCCATCACATTTGGTTCAAAAACTTTAACAGACTGCCAAGCCAGGTACAGCAACATAGAACGAGAAATCCTTGCGATTGTTTACAGGATGCGATATCACACATACCTATATGGAAAATCATTCACTATAATAATAACCACTTGTAACCATCTGTGCAAAGCCACTCCATGCAGCTCCTCCACGACTCCAGCGTATGCTGATCAAAACACAAGGGTACAACTACCAAGTCCAGTACTGACCCGGATCACAAATGGTCCTAGCAGACAGTCTCAGTCGACTGCCAAACCCGGAGAACCATGGCGACATCGAGCTAGAGAGAAGATGGGATAGATAGGATTGCTGCTGAGATCGAGGACCCAGGTATGTCATAAATTTCTCCCCTGTGAAACAGACTGCTCTACGTATAGATGAATTTGCAATAAAAGCAGGAGTCATATTCAAGGGCAGACTCCATGACAGAAACTATGCTTAAAGCAGCTACACATTGGCTATCAAGGCATAGAGAAAATATGCCGACTTGCCAGAGAGAGCGTCTGTTGGATATAACATGAATAAGGACACTGAAAGACTCTGCAGAGACTGCAATGTGTGTATGGAACACCAGGATGCCAACCCAAAGGTACCTCTCAGACTACACAAAATATCTTCCAGACCATGGCAGTCATTAGCTTCTGATATGTTTGAAATCAACGGCTGCCAGTACCTACAGACCGTAGACAGATATTCAAAATACCCACTAGTGTATGAAATGCCACCCACAGTGTCCAGCCAAGTGGTTACACAGAAAATGCTAGTGTACATGTCTCTATTTGGACTGATAATAGACCACAATACACTAGCCAAGCCTTCAAAAAAAAGCACCGACATTAACTGGCTCACAGAGCAGCGGTAATAAAGACACCATTATCACAGGTGCTGTAGAGAACTCACAGAGCCAGTTGTAAATTGTAAATAGCCCATGTTGTTGTTGTTGTTATTAATGTTAATGGTTACATTTCCTTATTATCGTGCATGTGTTTGCCCGTGTCTTGTGTGTACCCGGTCCAACCCCTGTGTGTATTTAGCTTACGTAAATCTCCTACCGTGTGTGCATCTTACAGTTCGGCGTCTGACAACCTTGTGTTTCCTGTGTGTAATTGGTTTGGTGCTCGTTGGGTGCCTGATGTAGTCCTTTTAAGGACTGTGAATAAAAAGCGTGTTCTGCCCGGCATGCAAGTGTCCTTCTCTTTCTCTACTCCCATGATGCCTTGGTCCACCTGATGCCACAATGGTGTCAGAAGTGGGATTCCGGAAGCAATCCCATTGGCGCAGCTGGAGTGGATGCTGATCACCATCGTCCGGCAAGCTTGCTCATCATCAGATAGAACTAGTGCCTGTGTTTCGGGAAAATGAGGTGCATGCCCATTTTCCCACCTTTGAATGTATTGCCTTTGAACTGGCCCAGACACCTTTGGTCACTTTTGTTACAGTTAGTGGGGAAGGCTCAGGTGGTGTGTTTGGTTCTTGCTTCGGAACAGAGCCTCGATTATGATGCTATGAAGGCTACCGTCTTAAGGGCATATGAGTCCCTGAAGCTTACCAGCAAAATTTCCAGAAGCTGTGTTAATTCACCAGCCAAACTCGGGTTGAATTTGCTTGGAAAAAAATCAATGCTCTTTGACAAATGGTGTATGGCTAGTGGTGTGTCGGATTTTGATCAGCTCAAGTAGCTGGTGTTGTTAGAAGAGTTTAAAAACTGTGTACCTGATCATGTGGTGGTTTATTTAAATAAGCAGAAAATAACTTCCATTGCAGAAGCCGCCACCCTTGCAGATGAGTTTGTGTTGACCCATAGAACCATGTTTACACAGACTCCACTTCCTCAGAAAGTCCTTCCCAAACCTGTGCTGCCTCCAGAGAAGCCTACTCCATCAACCCCGTCTGTGGAAACCAGTGAATGCTATTTTTGTCATGAGGGGGGTCACCTTATCTCTGTTTGTCCAACACTCCAGAATGTTAACCATAACAGTAATTAATAGTGCATTATCATTGTTGAAAACCTATTTATGTGTATTACATCATCATGGCCTTTATGAGCTCTGACACCATAGAGCATACAAATTTAGCACTGCATAAGATGTAAGGAAAAGGGTGAAAGATGACTCAACAGACCATTTGGTTCAGTTGTTCAGGGTCTGGGTTTTATGCTCCTCATACCAGCTTTTATATACAGTACTGCCTGGCCAAAAAAAGAGTCACACACTTTAATATTTTGTTGGACTGCCTTTAGCTTTGATTATGATGCACACTCATCAATGCATTGTTTCCATCTGCTTATGCAACATCTCAACAATTTTTTTCATCCAGATTTGCATTCATTTCTTGTTGAGATCTTACATTGCTGGTAGGAGAATTAAACCACTCTGTAAAGTCTTCTTCAGCACATCTAAAAGACTTTCAATAGGGTTAAGGTCAAGACTCTGTGGAAAATGATTCCTCATGCTCCCTGAACCATGCATACATCCAATTTCTGAAACTGCTTGTCCTGTACATGGTCGTGGTGGAGGTTACAGGCGCAAGGCAGAGAACAACCAAGGATGGGGCACCAACCTTCCTGAACCAGGGAATTTGACAATTCAAGCCCAATGAATCTTGACGTTATTGTCCTGGAATATGCCCATCCTATTAGGAAAGAAAAATCCATTGATGGGACACCCTGGCCATTCAGTAGATTGAGATACTCAGCTGACTTCGCTTTATTGCTGTATAACGTTGCTGAGCTTTATAGATGATCCAATCATTGGCTCTTAAGTACTTGCTAATTTAAATTCAAATGGTGACTTGTTTTTTGACCAAGCAGTGTGTTTTGTACATTAGCATCAGATAAATGGTGGTACTGCCTGAATTCCAGCTTTGTGAAGCTCACAGTGCAGGTTTTTGCTGAGACTAGGTTACAAGGCTGGAAATTCTGAGAAATGTGAGATCATACTTGTTCTGTTACCTTAGGTTTTCAGGTCTGTTTTAATTTTAGAGGCTTATCCATGTCTGTGAACGTCACCTTGTCATAACTTTTCTTCAGATGCTGCCATGATTTTTGAGACTGTTCCCTTTGACACTTTTTTTTAGGTTATTGACTAATGCATTCAGAGACTGACTCATTTTGCTTTGAAATCTCACACAGTTCACTCAGATTGTGCTGAATAGCAGACCTCTTTCACAGTTGACACATACTGCCAATTGGCATTCAACTAAATATAACTCAGGTCTATGACTGCATTTTTAAAAGTGACTTGTTAAGAACTGAAAACCCAGAGACAGGACTTCAGCAGACAAGAAACAGGGAAGCAAGGAAAACTAGGGAAGCAAGAATCCAGCCATCTGGAAAGGAGTCCTGGATCTAGAACAGAAAAACTGACAACACTTAGAGCCGAGCTTGCTGCTTAGTCTCCGAATCTGTCTTAATTTTTCTGCCTAAATATTTAGCTGTTTTCACTTTGATAGTCTTTGCTGTTTGTATATATACTGTATAAACTTTTTTATTATTGTTTTAACTATTTAATATACCATTCGGGAAATTTCATTGTATATTTTTATACAATGACAATCAAGACTTCTAATCAATAGACTTCTAATCTAATTTATATAGAGAGCCTGAATTTCCATCTAATTTCCAGGTCAGAGCAAGGTAACAGGCACTTTCCCTGTCAGCTCTAGTGTAGACAAGATGGCAGGCGGGTTTAATGGCCTCCTTCTCTCCCAGAATCTGCAGTTAAGTCCCACCATTGAGTCTGCTGTGTTTGGCTGGATCCCCAGTTATACTGCTTTGACGCCATGGACTTTTGGATGGATGGCTCAGCAGAATTTAGGATTTTGCTCATATACCTTCTTATGGTCATCTATCAGTCAGAAGAGGCAGAAAACCTATGGCAATCAATATTGTATGCATGAAATATGTCATTTATTAAAGGTAGGCATCACTCAACATCTGGATTACATTTTGTCTAACAGAATGCTACAGTAGGTGACTTTGACACTCTGTGAACATTATGTATACTAAACCTATACTCTACCTGTACAGCCTAAATAGTCAAGATACAGTACTAACTCTAAGTAATACATGTACACTGCATTAGCACCCCAAAAATAAAATAGCACACATTAAAATAACCATAAACAGTACAGTGAATAATGTACATGAATGCTTAACACAGATGTTTATAATTGCTATCAAGTATTATACGTATTATAAGTTAGATATGTACTGTACAAGCATACCATTATACAGCAAGCAGTGCAGTCTCTGTTTACATCAGCTACACTGCGGACAAAAGTACGAGTTTGTAGCTTTGAGGGTACAGTCACTAGTCACTGGGGCTGTACCCTCAAGGGTCTGCCAATTGTATCCTTAACTGTAGGTAAATGTACCTTTTAAGGTATAGAAATGGACTCTTAGGAACATTTTTGTGCCATTCAAGGTACACTAATGTTGTTTCTACTTAGGGGAACAAAACTGTATCAGAACTGTACTCTTTTTTCTGACAGAGTATACATGGTTCCCCAATGCCGCTTATGTCTGCTGCATCATGTTAGCAGTGAGGATTTTTCAACTCTGTTTTAACCTTTTGGGACCTGGGAGGTCGTGCTGTAGGACGTTAAGTAATGCTTAAATGTATTCTTGTATTCACATCTTCCATATTTGAAGATCATCTGACCTGCGTGTGAGAAAACACTGGTTGTCAGAGCTTAAAATAGGCTGCTCTCTCATCACTCCAGCCTTCGAAGTATAGGCTATAGTTAATAGAAATGCTGTGTTTCAACAGTAGATAGCTCCACATTATTGAATGTTGCTATTTAATAGGTTTCACTGTTTTGTTAAAAACTACAGTGGTTTATAGATTTATAGTTTATAGTCCGTTTATAGGCCGTTTCTCCAAGCTATCAGGACAGGTTTCTTACTACAGCATGATATGGGCAGATTTCAGGGGGCAGCTGAGATACCTCATTCTCTGTTGCAAAAGTGCCTTATTAGTGGTGACCATTGAGCTGATAGTGCCCTGGGGGACATGATAGCTGAAGCACCCACCAGTGGAGGGTGGCAGCAAGGAATTTCCTTCAATGATTCTGGTGAGCGCTAAAGATGGATCACTGAAGAAAATGGCAATACATGTTGGCTGTAGCAGGCAGAGACAGCACTCTAATGAAGCTGAGCTAAGAGGGTAGGTTCAAGGATTATGTCTAGGGCTAATTTGCTGTCAGAGATGTTGATCCATCCGACATAAATCAAGGTTAACCATGGCTGGGTCTCCTGGGAGATGGCGTCCAATGTTGAAAGATTTAAAACCACGGACGTTTGGTTACACCTTAACCCTGTTTGCATGTAATTCCAAAGTCTGAATGGGCTCCCCCCACGGTCCAAAAACACGTGGTTAGGCAACATGGCAACTGTAAATTGCCCACAGTTTATGTGTACTCTGTAATGGACTGCCTCTCTGGGATAAGCCCCACGTGTACTGCAAACCTGTACTAGAGTAGTTTGTATGCATTGGCGGATTTATGGGGAAGGAAGGAACTGGTGCATCGCCCTGCAGGGAGACTATGTGGAAAAGTGATATAATTGTTATGTTCATTTTCTCTCAGTTACCAGTATTAAAGGGTAAGTTGCCTTAAAATTTTTTTCTCCCTTGTAACATTTTAACATTTTAATCAGTATTAGAGGCTGGCAACTTCATCTAAAAAATGAACAAGATTCCTCATAATGCCAAAGTAGGGTTTGCACTAAAATCAGCTCCCCCTACAACACAGGTAATACACATTTAGTTGCATTAACATATTTTCTGAACCAATTTTATGCTAGAAAAAAATATACGTCTATGTGTGCAGATGGGCTGTTTGTTTGGATCAGCATAAAAGTGAGACCACAGGTACGTACGGCTTTACTGAGAGCGTAGTCCAGGTCCCTGATGATGTCCTCCTCATCCTCCAGTCCCACTGACAGGCGGACGAGTGTGTCACTGATGCCCAGAAGGGCCCGCTCACCCTCAGGCACTGCGGCGTGCATCATGATCGCACTGAAAACACATATGAGCAGGGAAAAGCTTAAGAGCATCCTCTGGAACAGCAATTGGATTTAAAAAGGTCTCAAGATGTCCTGTGAGCAACAGGAGCCATAACATGTTTTTCCACAGGACCGATTGTTTTCCTGTTCTGATGTCTCCCTAACAGGGTTAATGGCTCAGGATAGCAGCCTCTTCAGTATTTTAGATAATACTTTAGTTGCATTTGTATCACATTATATCATTATCGATATACAGTAATTCTAGGATCACAGTGTCTACAGGACATAAGAAGACTGCAGTGCCGGGTTTTATCTTATTCTGACAAACACATCAGCAAAGATTTTTTAGCATTTTAAGCACATTTAGACTATTCTTGTTTTCTATGCATTATATTATATCCGCAATGAGATGCTGTATTTGGCACGCGACTGGAAGATGGACGGAAAAGGGTGTTGGCACAAATACTCTAGTTGGCACAAGCTCCCCTATAAATGAAAAAAGTCCCTTCTCTTTGTGTGTGGAGCTTAAATGTTCTTCCTGAGTTGGCATGAGCTTCCTCCCACAATTTATTAATGCGCAGCTGGGTGAGCTTGTGGCTTTTGTTGCAGAGGCGTTATGGGAGGTTGCTGGCCATGTGGACCCTCAAGTGGCCGTTTGTGTTACTGCAGTTATCAGTGGGCCATCCCTGTTCAGCAACCGTTTTAAAATCAGAAGTCACATGACTATAATATGTACATTATAATTAGACTCATAGGGACAAAAAATCCTTTTGCTGTTGAATTTGGGCCATCTGGCACACTGGGCAATTTTCTAATGGTCCAATGAGTTTTTGGGTGGTAAAATGTATTGTGCCCCCCCATGGAAAAATTCATTGTGGAGGAGACAAAGCACAACATAAGCAGTGGGGGCACATTGTAGGGGCAGATATACCCTTACAGATTCAGGGGGCTCAGCACTTTATAGGGACCCTGTAAGTAGAATTGGGCTGAAGGATTAAGGTGGGATTTTTTTGGGGGGGTAGGGGGCAGAATTTCTAGGTATGGCTTTGGGTGGGGGACCAGGACTGTAATTATTAAAAGAACAAAATGATGGTGCAGTTAGGGATGCAAAATTTTGGGAATTTTCCAGTTAATTCCTATATATTCCCAGTAATTCCCATGCAAAGTTTCCAACTGGGAAAATTTCCAAAATTTCCCAGCTAAACTTCCCATGGGATGGAAAGTTTCCGGAAACTTCCCGGAAACTTTCCGCCCCTTTACAACCCTAGGTGCAGTACTAGGAGAAAATCACCAGCTCATTATAAACTGCTACAGCCAGCTTGGCAATACATTGCAACATTAAGAACAGCTTGCAGTGTTAACTGAAGAAGTTAAAGTTTATTGAAAATAATGCTTCAAAGAAAAAAAAACACCACCACAATAGACAGCAGAAGATGGTCTATTGGAAAAGAAGGCGAGAATTGTTATGTTCAAAAGGTGAGAGCACAAGCATCATGTGACCTGTGCCAGTCAAATGAGAGACTCAGAATCAACCCCTGTAAACCTATAAGGTATGTGTCCCAAAACTGTGACCAGATCCACTGACTGCCCTTGGACTGTCACCACAAGGTCAGAGGGGTTGCAAAAGGTCATCACAACTCAAAGGCCATTTCCCTGTCTGCCCTTTAATTTCATGGTCTAGATCTGAGCAACTCAACAGAGTATCATTGCTGCATTAAATGTACTACCATTGTTGCAACAGACTGGGTTGGGAAAATGGCAAACAAAATCATATATTTAATGTAAACTCCAACAGGATCTAACTCCATTCTTCTGGATGCAAATAGATCGTTTAATAGAAACAGACATTATGTAATCCCAGAAACAGTTTTAAGATAATGTGTGTTGCAGTTCACAGCCAATTTACAGGTGCTCAGCCAGGCTTTCATAATATTCCCAAGACTCTCAGAAAGTGAAAACAATAAAATATTTAAAGAGACAAATCAAGAGAAATTCAGAACTGTATGACTTCAATCTATCATCCCACAGAAGGCGAATTCTCAAAAAACAAACATACATATATACTGTATGATTCAGTGTAAATTTAAGTCACAATGCACTGTTTTTCTAGAAATAAGGATCCTGACCATTGAGAACCTGGGCACTGATTGTTACCCCAAAGACACAATCGATGCAGCTGTCATCACTCAGTGATTAAAACCTGTAAAACCTTTGTATCTGTTTACAACCTGAATACAGACACAGAAGCTAACAGACTATACATACTGAGCAACAAACCATGACTAAAGGTGTCACACTAATCATTTGGTTTTTGGTTGGTGTTTTCATTTGGGCCACCCTAGTTTAAAGACTGTTGAAAACCTCTGGACTACGAAAATACTATGGCTTCATACTAGAACCATTGGAGACAGTGAAAAGTTTAATGGTGTGACAATAAGATAACATGTAGCACCCAATCAGAGATCAAGGGCCTGTTTCATAAAGAATTTCCTGCTTAGCCAGAAAACTTGTCGGATTTAAGGTAGTCTGGGCTAAACAGACTTTACCTCCGTTCACTTACGTTTTACCTAGACTACCTTAAATCCAATAAACTATCCAGCTAGGCAAGAAATCGGTGGTTAAACAGGCCCCAGGAGTCCAAGAGAGATTTTTTATTTTATCATCATGTTCTGATCCAAGATCAACTTCTACACTCAATCAAGGCAGAGCATTAAATATGTTTGTAATGATTTACAACACTCACCCCCATGGGTGTAAATTTCATTTAACAGTAGGGGGGACAATAAATATAAAATTTCTCATGAGCAATTTTTTTATTTATTTTTTTATTTTGACACAAATAATACAGTCAAATAGTTACAAATAAAGTTATGTACCCACAGTGAAAAACTTTGCTTCTGTCATTATTATTGTAGCATGGAGACTGCGTCATTATGGTTATTTCCAAAGTAACTAACTTGTTGACATTACACTTGTTAAATTTGCAGATCATACTGTAAGACTGTGATGTTCATCTGCTGAACAGCCACAACTCCGAAAACGTTAAA
>JAODLC010000036.1:23462820-23542064 GCA_026781145.1 Hippopotamyrus pictus | reverse complement strand
CTTCAGCCAATCAGTCCTCTAATTAGTGACCTAATTAGGGAGTTGCAGCGAAAACCTGCATACACACTGGCCCTTTGTGGATAAGATTGGCCACCCCTGGCCTAATGGTTGGTGGAATTACACTCCTAAGCTACTTTCATAGTCCTGTTTTGTGGAATACCCCTGTATTCTGTAGTAATGATGAACCTATGTGTATTTCTTGTGTGGCAATGTAAGTAAATTACTATTGCATCACTAGTAAAGCATTTTGTTTGTTTTAGGAAAAAAGAGAGATGATCCCCTACACCCTGACTTTGTGCCAAGTCTTTTCAGTTTCACCTCCACCACTGATCAAACATGGGCTGTCAACAACCTGGAAAGGCATGTACAATCTCAAGAAGTTTCTGAGGAAAGACATGTCAACGCAGGTAAAGAGCTAGCTGCCACTGCTCTCCTGAACCTGCATCAAAGTCCTACCTCAGAAGCAGAAGTAAAGGTTGTTGAAGTCCAAAGCCCTGAGGTCCAGACAGAGGAGAAACACAATGACATTACCTCATTACATGAACAGATTAAATCTTTAAGCACCGAATGTCAATCACTGAAAGATAAAGTTCACAAATTAGAAAGTGAGTTGAAGTTTTGTGCTCTTGATGCTTCACAATTTGATGACGACAAAATGAAATATTTCACCGGACTACCCAATTTACAGACTTTCATGTTATTGTTCAGCAATGCGTCGTCAGTTCTTCCTGCTACTGCAGAACAGAACAAGCCTACTTGGGAACTTCTCCTTACATTGATGAAACTGCGCCTCAATCTGTCTGAGGAATTCTTAGGGCACCTCTTTGGGATTAATCAGTCAACAGTATCTAGAATCTTTCTCCATTGGATACATGTCATGGCAAACAGTCTTCAGTCCCTAATATTGTTGCCGAAAAGAGAAGACATAAGACACAGCTTACCAATATGTTTTCAGACATTTTTTAAGAACTGTGTAAGCATAATTGACTGCTTTGAGGTGTTCATAGAGTGTCCTTCAGATTTAAAAGCTCAAGGTCAAACATGGAGCATCTACAAACAACACAACACTGTAAAGTTCCTTATTTCAATCACCCCACAGGGTACCATCTCCTTTGTGTCAAAGGCCTGGGGTGGACGTTTCACAGACCAACACCTTACCAAATACAGTGGGTTCCTCGACCAGCTCCTGCCAGGGGATTTGGTACTGGCTGAACGGGATTTCACCATGGAAGATAATGTTGACTTGTTTTGTGCAGAATTAGTAACACCTCCATCCATGCGAGGGAAGAAACGGCTTAGCCGCAAAGATATTAAATCTGCTCGAGAAATTTCTCTTGTGAGAAATCATGTTAAAAGAGTGATTGGAGTGTTGAGGCAGAAATATACAATTCTAGGCTCAACTCTGCCTGTAAACCTCATTAGAGTGGAACAGAATGGTAAGGTGGAGGATAGCCTTATCGACGAGATAGTGTTAACATGTTGTGCTCTATGTAATCTCTGTAGAACCGTAGTGCCTTCTGATTGATGAAGTGAATATTAATGTGAAATGCTTTTCAAATAACCCATGTTAACCTGACTGTTGATACTAAAGACAATGTCAGGCTATAACAGATTTTTTAACCTTGCTTTTCATGAATAATACACAGTGGGAAGAATGGTCAGTCTAAAACCATAGACATGATATTCATCAATAAAATTAATCAAAATGTACATTTTGTAAATATCCTGTATTACATTACTGTGAAATAACTAAATATATTAAGCCCGACATTTTATATGGATATATTTCATATAAAATATAAAGACTACAAGATGAAAAGAAGACATCTTGACATGGAATAGACTGTAAAACCTTGGTTTTAGAAAAGCAATGTAAAGGTTTCACGCACTGGGGATAGTCTGAATCCCTAATTGCATTTTATTGTCTAGTAAAAAGATGTTTTGATTCTATGAAAAGTGTCATAAATCGGTCCTTTACATGTGTTTTAAGATTATGTGAGGAGGATATAGGGCTTTCGAAGGAGCAAACAGGCACACTTAGGTTTTATTATTTATTTATTTATTACAAGTAATACAAAATAACCTTGCATTAAAATCAATACCAAAATATTGGATCAAAGGCAATGCAAAATATCACCATATCACAAGTGATATCCAATGGTATTATAAATCATAGACAATAATCAAACTGCCAATACAAGAGATTATATGCATATATAAAAAAGTGACAACAAAAACATGCATACATAGAAAGTGCAAATTGATATTATGGTTATTGTGATAATTGATTGAATTAACACATTGAAACGGAAAAGCTATTCACACTCGGACGTGCCATCAACACCCACCTTCACCCTTAGACTGGGGAGCCCCTTTCAGTCCTGGCAGGAGACCAACAATGAGTCCCGAGAAAGTGCTGGGCGACGCATGCTCCATCCCACGGCTGAGCTCCAGTCAGCACTGAGTCCTCCCCCTTCTTTTATACTCAATTTAGGCACTGTGTGCGAGCAGGGAACGAGCTGGCCTGGCTCACCCCTCCCCTCAGGCAAGGTGTTGTCTAATTTCCAATTTTGTCCGGGTAAGCAGTTTGCAGTTTCGATCAGAAGTGTCAACCCTTCCTCCTGAGGATGGGGTGAGCGTCCTACACACACTGACCGCTAGGTGCGGTTTCAATCAGAAGTGATGACGAGTTTCTATAATCAATGCATCCCCCTCCTTCTGAGGATGGAATGAGCGTCCGACACACACTGACCGCTAGGTGCGGTTTCAATCAGAAGTGATGACGAGTTTCTATAATCAATGCATCCCCCTCCTTCTGAGGATGGAATGAGTGTCCGACACACACTGACCGCTAGGTGCGGTTTCAATCAAAGATAGTTAGACCAGTATCCTTGGGCAATGCTCTCCCCTCTTTCTGCCATTAGGCACAGCTTCAATCAAAATAGGAATGAGCAGAGCTTTCTCTTCTCTTCTGAAGACTCTTCAAAAGAGAGGACAAAGCAGGGGTCTCATATACTGACCAATGGTGTGCAAAACATACTGGGTGAACCCCTCCAAATTTATTTTTTGTAGGTTTAAGTATAGCATCACAGCGCCATGACTTTCGTGGCCTCATTTTGGCCACATTCTCCTCCACTGGATTCAAAACCTTTCTACTCTGCGTTCTCACACATTTCCAACTCACATGTAAAGAATTTCTATCAGACACTTTAGAGCAGCAGATTGGTTTTGTTCGTATTGCTTGAAGCCATTGACATGGCAATAAAATACACAGTGTGTCATCGCCCATCCTGTTTCTCAAAGTCCTGCCATAAACAGTATGTACAATGGGCTGTCAAAACTGTCCCTATCTTAACTGCAACTATCCAAGGTTTCAGTGGGGGCTCATTCTCTGGCTGTGTTTTACCTGCACCAATATATAACATTAGTGTATGGCAGTGTTGAACAAAGTAGGCATAGCTCTTGGGTGTCGTTAGGCCCGATCACTCGGGGTTATAGCCCCAAATGGTTTAGCCCTGATGCCAATCTTCCTTCAAAAAAAAGTCAACAAGTCAAGCCCCAGGTAAACTTGACTTAGCCCTGATCTTACGGTTTTCCAAATATAAGTCGTAATAAAAATATCTGTACAAACCTGTCCACATACAAGCAAAATATCCATTGATGTCCTCCTCACTCTAATTTTGTCAACCAGTCCCACCTTCAGCTATTCAGGTATATGCTTTGTGTATTTTCCTGGTGCCAAAATCAGGGACATATAAAAGTCAGGAAACCTGATTCCTGGCCACATCAATGTCTTTGGTCCACTGGTCCTTTGGTAAGTTGTGTGGATCGCTGTCGAGTCCAGCTGCCTTTAATTTAAGCAGAAAATCGTTGGTTGCTCATCTTGTCGCACATTTTGCCACTCAGTCCATCTGTGGAGGTGTGACATCATTAAAAACCCTCTGTGTGGTTGGATTTTTTTTGCAATACGTGCTTACAGGAGTTATTTTTTTACTGTCTTCCATCTCATTTATCTTTCATTTATTGTTAATACATAACTGTTTTTCCTCAATATGAGCTAAAATATTTTACTATGTGTGTTATTTTTAATGTTGTATGTTAAGATTTTTGTTGTACGGGGTATTACTAAAAGTGCCTGCTACTGTATTTAATTTCTTTACAAATTACACTAAGTGCTTTTTCTTTTCTTCTTCAAGCTCACTGGGCTGTAAATGGTCCTCATCAACAAACTGAAGTACAAGTGTTCTCTGGATGGGTAATAATTATTTCCCACTACACCAACTGTACCACTCCCTCAGTGGTTTATCTAGGTAACTATGTGATCCCTACATCTGTTTCAGACGCTGTGTGAAAGGTATTTCCTTCAGGGATGCATGCAGTTTTTTGAAATGATAAGCGCTGGCTGCAGTATGTCCTGGAGCGTGAGGGTGGCCCAGTCAAAGTGAGCTGATTTTTCCATTTCTCATCTCAAATGCTGTTGGAATTTGTTTCTGTTATTTTACTAAAAATAAGCATGCAGGTGAAATGTTTCTAATTTCGGATTTGTATATTTCACTACAGAAAAATAAGTTCACTTACTTCTTAAACTGCATACCTGATACTGTCTGAACTATTTGTGCATGTTTTTTGGCTCCGGATCCAAATTTTGTATTGGCAGTAGAAGAGTGTCAGATTTCTGCATACTACATGGAAGAAGGCTTCAGTGGCACTGCCCCTGCCAACATTGTAGGAATACAGCATGTATTTAGGGCAGGGTTCTTCAAATCTGGACCTCGATTCCAAATCCAGGCCTTGTTTTCAGTTCTCCCAGGTAGTTACTTTAATAATTACTGATTCTGATTGGTCAGAGGCTTCACACCTGACTGACAGGTAAAGGAAGGCTGGAAAACCAGCAGTGCTCGGACCTCGAGGACCGTGATTTGAATAACCCTGATTTAGGGAGTCAGGGCATTTGGAGCTGATTTGGTCCCTACCAATGTTGAAACTAAACCAAATCAATTCCTGGTATTTAGTTAGTTACAGTAATTATTTACCTATTCAGTGATAGTAGTTCTTTATTATATATTCTTATTCGACTCACGGTATTTTCCACTTATTATGGATTATTTGGAACAAAACCCCATCCTAAGTCGAGAAGTACCTGTACTGTGAAATTTATATATATAGCAGCCTAAAAAATGTATTTCCTAGCAACTAGTAGGTAAGCGCTAAGCGACCAGATAATGGTCAACTTGATAGCCACTCATCCATTTGTGCAAATAAATGCTTAGCATATAGCTTTTAGCATACCATTACAGAAGCTCAGAATAGATTACTGGACTTCATCATCAAAATATGTGCATTATGTGCAGTCGGTTGTCTTAGTCTCGATTACATATGAGCAAAACAAATCCCCTTTGCTTCTATAACATTTTAGAATAGCTTTAACCTTGCCATCTTCAACAAAATGATCCTCCATGTGAATATGTCATCGTCAATACACCTGAAACAGTGTCACGTTAATGCGACAGTCTAAAACATATTATCATATATCATACATCTAGCTGGGTTATTTTATTTCCTAAAAAATGATATTCAATGCAATGCACCCTGAGGAAATCAGTGTTTGTATTTTCAAATCAATTTACTACCTCTGACTAGATTAATGGATGCTCATTATTATTAATCATTTTGACTTACATTATCCATAGAGACCACTAGATGTATTCATCTCAATGTAACAGTCAAAATGAGCAAGAGTTGTTCGTCTTTGAGTTGTTCAGGGGCTGGCAAAGATCTCTTAGTTCCATCTTAGGGACTTCTGCATCCAGGCACTTTCCTCATTATGACTGAGGTCCTGCAGGTCAGCTCCAACCTCTCCACCTACTTGCATCTTCTACCAGTGTGGCAGGCAAAAGAAACTCTGGAGACAAAGGTGCAGATAAATGCCCCCCTCATGCACTTTTCACAGCGCAGGCTTTAAGCCCTGCAGTTGAAGAATGTCCCACCTCCTGGTTGGGGTAATCACCGGTCCTCAGCTGCATCCCACTGGCTCATGTGGCCAACGGTGAGTAAAGCACGGTTACTATTGGCCTACCTGTTACTGACCGCCCGTCACGTGCCACAAAAAGAAAAAAATCACACATATATTTCAATCTTCCATGTGGTTATTAAAGACAGAACTCAGGTTTCAGGTGGACAAGATTGGGGCAACAAAATTATTTCTGTCAGCCTGAAGAGTTCTTCCCCTGGGGTAGATCTCGGATATTGCTTCCATCTGAAATCTGAAAATAATGCACACGTTCAGTACTTTTGATTGAATTGTGGTTCATGTACAGTATATTGTTGTGACCCAGCACATGAATTATATTTAGCAGTTTAGAACTCTACTAAATTCCTAGGTTGTTCTGTTGCTGCAATTCCTGGCCAGGATTAGTAAATCCCAGAGCATTAGTGTAAGAGCTTTGTGTATTACAATCTAATGAATCAAACTATCTGACTAATCACTTGGATAGATTCAACTGGAAGTGAGCAGCAAAGTGACATTATAAAGGGATAAACTGTTCTGCAGTCTCTGAGTTGATTCGATCAGACAAACTACCAGTGCTTGAAATGACTGAATAAGTTGAGTCTCTGAGCTGAATCAGACATACATACTGCAACAGTCAGGCCTTGAGCTGACTTGAATACAACAAGCTAACATTGTCTTTGCGTTCTAAAAGTTAAGTACATCGTTAAACTGGAGTCTTTGAGCTGAATTGACCAAACACAGTGATTGCTGGACTTAGCTGTCCTGAAGTCTATGAACTGAGATCAAACTGATTTCAGATTGTGTTCTTGGATATCGCTAAGTCAGCCAAAAGTGAATCCTGTGAATTCACAGACTGGGATGATTACTGAATGTTAATTTACTATCTAATAGATCCCAGACTTTGACACACACTATTTCTACAAGATAGTCAGCCTTATTCACTTCACTTCAGTGGGGTTAGGGCTAAGTGGATGGACAGAGGAGGTACTATGCCCACAGACCAGCAGGCCTGCTTGGGTGGTGTTAGGGCTATGTGGCTGGACAGAGGAGGCACTGTGCCTATAGACCGGCAGGCCTGCTTGGGTGGGGTTGGAGCTGGGTGGATGGACAGAGGAGGCACAGTGCCCAGAGATTAGCAGGCCTATTTGGGTGGGGTTAGAGTTGGGTGGATGGACAGAGGAGGCACTGCGCCCACAGACCAGCAGGCCTGCTCGGGTGGGGTTAGGGCTGGGTGGATGGACAGAGGCACTGCGCCCACAGACTGGCAGGCCTGCTCATTTGGGGTTAGACCTGGTGGTATGACTGTGTTTCAGCCATCCATGTGTTTCAGGTGAATGTTCTGGGGTTTGGGCGCCTCCTCGTGTTGTTGTGGGGTTTCCTCCGAGTTCACTGGGTTCCCCCACAGTCCAAAAATATGCTGAGGTTAATTGAAGTTGCCAAATTCCCTGTAGGCATGAATGGTGTGTGTGCCCTGGTGCCTCATCCTAGGCTATTCCCATACATTTTTTATCAATACACCAGGTCCTAAATCCAGATCCAAGGAGATAAGTATGAATTAATGTGACTGTGATGTCTTAACTCTGGTCAGTCTGTCTGCATATAGATGCAACAACTCTTTTTAATTTATTTACGCAAGAGTGTATATGTTTAAAACTGTGTGTATGTTTAAAACTGTCATTGGTGATGTCACCAGAGAACTTTACCTGTTATGTATGTATGTATTTTTCTCCACCACTCATAAGCAAATAATACCTGGAAATGACTTTTCCCCAAGTTAACCACCTTTTCCATGTTAAGTTGCACAGTGGATATTTCACACAGGGCGGCACGACGGCTGTGAGTTGTGCAGCCTCACACCGCCAGTGCTCTGTGTCTGATTCCTGTCATTAGCTGTGTGATTTATGTGAACTGGTGCAATACAGGATATTTTATCAATACCAACCCGCTGTATGCTGCTGCAGTTTGTTCTACATTGTTACAGAAGAACATGCAAAGAACATCCATGAGCAATGTAGGGTGATAACAAAAGATCTGAAAGTTATTTTTAAGGCGCGACATGACGTTCGTGCCGATTTAAAGCAATTTTCATTTTTATTTCCTGGACACAGTGATTAAGTAATTAGTGGCTCCAAAATAAAATTCTTGTACCTCAATCTGTAGCTTTCTGTAGATGCTGCACAAAAAATATCCTTTAATGCAAATTAACATCAGTTCCCATAAAGTGATCATTTTTCCAGAATCATTTGATAGTGGCTTTCATTCCCCACATAATTCAACCACTGAAAAGCAGTAAATATATTCAAAGCCACCCAGTCAATAAAAAGCCTCAAAATTAAAAATGCGACCATCTCGACCGACAGTACAGAGACTTGATTGTGTGTCTGTTGTGATGCTCTTCATTGCAGGAAGCAGGTCATCAGACAAAACCCCAGGGGTAAGTGTGCAGAATTTAATTTATAAAATACCCACAACCAACTCATTAAAATATTTTACATTTTGAAATATTAATTACATATTTCTTATTTCAGAGAGATACAACATTGTTCTCTGATATTAAAATGTACTGATTATAGTATTATGATGCAGTCTTGGGACTGATGGACAAAGATTGCGAAGATCCTATTTTGCCTGAGGATGCTGTAAATGTAAGGAAAGAAAAGACAAAACACACAACTTTACTGGAGGGACAGTCCATGTAAAAGTAAACAGAGACATTTAGTTCAATTAAACTGTCAAATTACCATCTTATCATTTTAATAATTTGTTCTAACAAACTAAATTAACCAGTGAAGCAATTGAACTATCTGAAAAATGTAAACATAACAATAGATCAAGATCCCAACCAGGACAATTGATTGACAGCTTGGAACAAAATTGGATTGATCTGGGTCGGAGGCCCAATATGATATGCTTTCCTAAGGTCCAAAATATCCAGCGGCACCCCTGTAGTCTCTATCTCACCTAAATCTATATGGAATCAACCACTTGAGGTTGTAAATTTGCAGTTCATATTTTGAAAGTTGAAGTGCAGGCAATTAAATTAGCAACTGTGAAAGTAAATGTGTATAAAATGTTCAAAATTCCTATATTCATGACAGTAATCTAATTTGTATATTGATCTATACAACCTGCCAGTAGAAATAAGTATAAATCTGAATATTCAGTCACAAAATTCTGCAGGTCTATCATTGTTCATTATAATTGTTTAACAGTGCAGAAATATTGCTACTTGAATATACAGGCCTATGGATCAACAATTGAGAGCTGGCCCACTACACAAAAAAATTACCACTTTATTTTCCAAAGACGGCGCCTGTTTACAAAGAGGGAGCTCGGGTACGTACGGCTTTACTGAGAGCGTAGTCCAGGTCCCTGATGATGTCCTCCTCATCCTCCAGTCCCACTGACAGGCGGATGAGTGTGTCACTGATGCCCAGAAGGGCCCGCTCACCCTCAGGCACTGAGGCGTGCGTCATGATCGCACTGAAAACACATATGAGCAGGGAAAAGCTTAAGAGCATCCTCTGGAACAACAGCAATTGGATTTAAAAAGGTCTCAAGATGTCCTGTGAGCAATAGGAGCCATAACATGTTTTTCCACAGGACCGATTGTTTTCCTGTTCTGATGTCTCCCTAACTGGGTTAATGGCTCAGGATAGCAGCCTCTTCTTCTTTTTTTTAAGAAAATACTTTGCTTGCTTTTCTATAACACTGTATTATTATCCACATAAAATGACTGTAGGAACACAGTATCTACATGACAGCAGATAAGATTACGCCTTGCACAGTAGCCCACGCACTGCCTTTACACGTTATCAGCAGAGATACTTCTAGCTCCAGATTCTCCACTTAATGAGTCACCTGGAGCCTCACACCTGCTGGCCTGCAGATTCTGTTTGCATATTCCCAGAGTTCGGCCATGTTTTCTCCCACAGTTAAAAAATAAGCAATTAACTGAACAGGTGTCACTGAGTTGCCTTTATTGTATGATCACGTGTGCCAATTCATGACCTACAATGATCTGGCATCTCATCAAGTGTCTCATTCTGCAATAGGCTCCAGACTTAACATGACCCTATTAAGGCACAAGCATTATAGTAGGTCTTGGACCCTCATGTGGCCACTCAGGGTACTGCAGTTCTCAATGCCTTGCTTTCACCAATCATTTGCAAATCAGAAGTCCTATGCATAACTTTAAAACAACTACATTTTACTTAAAATCTCTCTCTTTAAATTTCATTAATATTTCTCCGTTATCTATTCCCACTCAAAAGACAAACACTTTTATTTCAAACTATGCTAATACCAACCCCATAATAAATTTCTTCAGATGTAATCAATGTTCTGCAGAACCTAACTGATTAATGTGTACCGATGATGAATTAATAATTAACCGAGCTTTGAAACTAAACGAACGGTTACTGTTGACCTTGCAGTTCCGCAGCAGTGAAATACAAAGAAGAACGTGGAATAAATTAGTGAAGACTAAGGAATGTTCGTTAACACAGCTGGAATGCAATATCTCTGCTGGGTGTAATTCTGTAGTATCTATGTGCCTTGAGAGCAGTGCTACAAGAAAGCGTCTTTCTTAGTGGAGTCTTCAGCTTGGTACTCCCTATCCTGTGCAGCTGGGGCCCTGAAATATAGTGGGGCATTTTTTTCCCGTTTTGACTAGCTTTCCTCCCATTTCACCCCAGCCTAGGTGGGGAGGTTATGGTGCTTCGCTTGTTGTAAATCAGGCCCAGGTGCCATACAAACCACATGAGCCTAAGTTCATGAGTTGAGTCCCTGTATTCTGCAGCAATCTGACCGTGCTCAGTGGGCCCTATATCTGCCCTGAGAAATCATTTCTCTCTGCTCACAGCCTCGGCCTCTGCTGATCAGGTGCATGGGCACCTTATCTTATGGTTACATACTCATGCTTATACTTCAGTTTGATTGTTAGTCCAATTATACCATAAAATATTGTCTATATATAGGAACCAAGCTGCTGGCTGGAATTTTTTTGTGACAAAGACCATCACAAAGGCTCTTTGTCACAAAAGCCCCAGGGGCTGTAACTAATATGGTTTGATAGAGCAACAAAATGATGGAACAACACAATGACTGTTTTGGGAGAAAATCGCCAACTCATTATAAACCGAGAAAACTGTTTCCACACCTTCCCTTTAATTTCACTGAACACGCTCACTGCTACATCAAATGTACTACTGTATTGAGGTTTGGGTAATAGGAGTGACACAAAATCATTCATTGAATACGAAATGTAAATGGACCTCTACTCTTTTAGATGCAAATAAATAGCTTAATTGGATCAGACGTCCTAGAAACGGTTTAAATATAAGGCGTGTGCTGTGCTTCACGGGCAACTTACGGGTGCTCTGCCAGGCTTTCGTAACCCCCCAGACTCTCAGCGAGGGAAAACAGCTAAAAATGTGAATAAACAGACAGATTAATCAAACTAAACTATCAAAAGTATATTCAAATGCCCCACAAAAAAACAACAACCTACAAATAATTTTGCATATTTAAGTGATTAAAAGAAGGATTCTGACAATAAAGAACCTAGAGACTGCTGTTAACTTAATCAGTCGTATCTCTTGACTTTGAAGACCTTATCTCGGTTGTAAATCTTTATCTTACTCTAGTACAGTAGTTTTTCCATATACATGTACATATATTTTATTGTAATTTGATGTTATGTGTACCCTTATACCTTGTGTCTGTGTGTTTCTGTCATTTATGTCAATGGCTACTGCAACACAAAGATTCCCCTTGGGGATAAATAAAGAATCTGAACCTGAAAAAAAAAAAAAGAATGAACCTTTTTCATGGGTTTATGACCTAAGCACAGACACTGTTATGCAAAGAGGCTAGCAGACTCTCTACATACAGAGGAGCCAAACCGTCTAAATGCATGGTCAACACAGGGCCCTCCGTGCTGACACGGGTCTCCGCATCCCTCACACCCATGCCAAGGCCGGTGCGGACGTGGTACAGGTATGGTAACGCCCTCCTGTTACAAGCACCTTGAGGTTGCGGAGGAAGGCGGTGGCGTGCTCCAAGGTGCCCTTGATGTAGAAGGTGATCATGCCAGGGCAGCCGGTGCATTGCTTCTTCATCAGCTCGTGCTGGGGGTGGGAAGGCAGCCCTGTGGAGTGGAACAGGCCCGAGTAAATCAGACGCGCCAAAGCAGCGGGGCCGGCCTGGACCCTCCAGCCGCTGGTACCGACATTCGCTCACCTGGAAATATGACCTTCTCCACTCGCGGGTCGGCCTCCAGGAACTGGGCTGCTGCCATGGCGTTCCTGAAGTGCTGCTGCATGCGCAGGTGAAGGGTCTTCAGGCCGCGGTTACACAGGTAGCAGTCGAAGGGGGAAGGGACTGCGCCAATGGCTGCCAAGACGGAGGGGGAGGCCATAGAGTAATTCATACTAAAGAAACCCAATGTAATCTTTGTGAGTGTATAAGAAAGCACAAAAGGGATCAGTAACAGCTGATGTACTGCAAAAAATACATCTGGATAGTAATGCAACTGATTAGCATAATCAGAAGTCAGTGTTACAGTCAATTCAGTCAATATAAAAACGTATTACGTAAATTAATGTCGATTAAAATAATGTAAAACTTACAGAATGCACCCCCAGAGAATGTATATACACAAAAACATACAGTCAGTATTGCTTACCATTTTGCAAATATTTCAGACGCTCATACAGGTCGTCACGATTTACCGACACGAGCCCCATAACAACATCACTGTGGCCTGTTAATCCCAACATGTAAAGAAAAAGAAACACTGCAGGTTATTCCCAATACCTCCATTTTAGCACCAAATTAATCGCCTGGGATATTCCGGCAACAAATATATGGAAACTGCGCACTTACCATTCATGTACTTGGTGGCAGAGTACATGCAGATGTCGGCTCCAAGTGCTAGGGGGCGCTGAGAACACCAAACCAACATAAATGAGAACAACTCTACAGCAGGGGTAGGCAGCCCTGATCCTGGAGTGCCCGGATCCAGCAGGTTTGCTATCCCACCCCGTCTCTGATGAAGCACACCTGATCTCAGGTAGATAGTGACTCCTCAGGTAGGATGGAAAACCTGCTGGATATCAGCACTCCAGGATCTGGGCGACCAGCCTCAGCTCCACACCCACATTAGTTAGTATGCCATATAGATTGGCTGAAAGAAAATTATAATACACATGGAAAAACACTGCAAAAATACAGATTCAACGTACAGGAATAATCACAGAATACTAAAAATGATACTTCATCAAGAAGCTCACCTGAAAGTAAGATGACATGAACGTGTTGTCCACCACCACGATGATGTCCTTACTGTACTCATGAGCAATCTTAGAGCAGGCCTCGACGTCCACCACTTTCATCATCGGGTTTGTCGGAGTCTCAATCCAGAGCAGCTACAACATAATTACATTTTCTTTGAAGAGGAGCTTGTGCCATCTAGGAATTCTAGGATCTATATAACATTACATTTTAGCTTTTAAATGTTTTGCAGATTAACAATGTTGAGATAGCAAGATAATCTGTATTGGGTTCATAAAAGACCTTAAACAATACTTTTTTACATTGCTTGGAGCCCTGTCCAATAAAGCAAATGTGTTGAAAAGGGATGCATGCAGTGATTTATTCCAAAAAAGAACAACCTACAGTATTCAGAGGCCTGAAAAAAACATTCTGGATGAAAATAAAGTAGAATTGATAATCTTGCTTTATTAAGTGGTAATGGCTCAGTCACAGGTAGAATTCATCTTAAAAAAAAAAAAAATCACAGGACATTCTCAGAAAAAAAAGAGTACTAATTTGTACCTTTGCTTGTCACTTGGGCCGTACACTCAAGGGTCTGCCAATTGTACCCTTAGCTGTAGGTAACTGTACCTTTTAAGGTACATAAATGGACTCTGAGGAACATCCCCAAGGTACAAACAACATTAATGTACCTCCAAAGGTACAAAAATGTTCCTCAGAGTCCATTTTTGTACTTCTGTGCAGACCTTCAAGCCCCAATGAAGGTACAAATTGTTACTCTTTTTCTCTGAAAGTGTACAGGTCTGAATATTTGTAATTAATCATCAGACAAAAGCTGATATTATTAACCACTAAGGCACATGTTTGTCATGTGAGATTTGGTACGTGATTTTCGATTCAGTTCACACAATGAAACGAATGAATACATTTATTGACACAGGTGGAACCTAGATTCACAAGTAGATTTTCAAGATGGAAACATAATGCTAATTGTGATGGTGAAAAGGTTACGGCTAATGCTGGTTACAGTCAGTCATAATCAGTGACTTGGGCATATTTTATTCTCCCAATAAATTAGACCAGCACTGGAGAGAAAGTAGTTTTAAGATCAAGACTGTCTGTCAGCCTGGTTATACTGAACTTGGATATGTTGCTGGAAATTGACTCATTTGAGACACCATTTGAATGCATGTACGAGCAGAGCAAGACGCAAACAGCCTCTGTAAATTAAACTCCCCACGGCGTCTCAGGTGCTTTCCGGGAAAATCGGAACAAGTAAAAAAGAAATAACTACGGCTGTAGACGTATTTATTGCTACAGATATGTGACCATAATATGTAGCAGAGAAAATGGAAATTAATTCATTATGATTATGATGCTATTATTAATATATTAATATATATTATTATATATTGAACATAGAGACACCATTTCCAAGGTTTGTTTAGGTCTGTTTGATAAGGAAATTTTAATAGCAGTGTGATCTCCAATATCTTGAATACAATTCAATTCAATTTATTTGTATATGAATACCCTGATAATTGATTATTTACTCTATAATAAAATGGCTTATTCTATTACTTATGACCCCATGTCTTACACCTTTGGTTTTTACATAAATAGTTTTAAAATGTATTGTAACAAGTAGCCTGTACTTGTAAACTTAAGCCACGGTTAAGCTTTAGTCCGCAATGGTACTTTTACTAATACAATTTCCATCAATCACGGTTTTGACAACATTCTGTTCCCATTCTTTGTTGTATGATGTAAGACTTTATTTTATTGACTAGATTATTTATATTGTAGCCAGTCATTGTCCTCCTCATCTGTTTCGCCATCCAATGTATTGTAAGTGACGTTACAAGAGTGTGCCTTGTCATGATATTGTTTGATTGGCTAAAAATAAAGTACATTTTTGGAGAGTATTTCACTGCCTAAAAAGACACAGTATAGTCTCAATTATTTGAGACTAGCCAATTATTTGGCTATAGCTCTGACTGAAAAAGGTAAAAATTAATTTTTGTAAATTTCTTCAGTCTGGGGTTTTAAATATGTTTAAATGTTTTTGGATGTGAAGAACTCAAATCTGCTATTATTTTCGTGATTGCTGGGTAAATCTACATTTGATTAAAAACACATAAATTCCTCAGAGAGAGCAGCATTTATTCATTTCTGCTGCTCAAAATGTCAGGTAATGCTACAGAAAAAATTTGGCTACATAAAACATATCATTAAAATAATAAGATAACATTACAAAAGAATGGCACCAGTTTAAAAAAATATTTAAATAACAAGGTTCATCTGGTCTTGCTTTGATTCATCCTTCATTTGATGTGGAAGAACTTGACTGGCCCACTCACAGCCATGATCTCCTCCCCATCGCACACCTTTGGGATGAACTAGGACAGAGACTGCGAGCCAGGCCTTCATGTCTAACATCAGTGCTTGACTTCACAAATTCTCTTCTGGATGAACTGGTAAAAAAATCTCACAGACACACTCCAAAATCCTGTGGAAAGCCTTCCCAGAAGAGTGGCAGCTATTATAGCTGCAAAGGGGGGACTAACTCCATATGGATGCCTATGTATTTAGAATGTGATGTCATAAAAGTTCCCGTAGGTGTAATGGCCAGGTGTCCCAATACTTTTGTCCATATAGCCTATATCGATGGATACAATGTCTACAGGGAAGATCACATAAGCAGAGGGAGAGTTGAAATCTATGCCAAAGCAACTTTGAATTGTTCCTTCAGCGATTTGATCAGTAAACCAAAGTGCTTTGAAGTGTCTATAATTAAGTTACATCTCCCCAACGGCTCTGACCTTACAACAGTAGGATGGGGTCGCCCACCATCAGCATCACAGGAAGCTGTCAGACTGCTTTCAGACCTCATGTAAGTTATAAGACAATAAGTATGTTTTATTGGGCGATCTAAATTGGGACTGGCTATCCACATCCTCAGATTCACTTAAGGGCATCTGTCATGCTCTAAACCTGTCGCAACTTATTAACTCTTCATCTTGCTCAGACTCAAAAAACTTGGATGTTTACATTCTCCACATAAATATCTTGCAGTTGGAATATCCAGCAATGATGTCAGTGACCATTGTACAGTTGCATGTGTTAAAATCTGCAAACTACCCATGGCTGCATAAACAAGCCTTTTTGTATGATCTGTATAATAGTGAATAGTGACCTTGTCTTTGAAATGGCGGATGTTGATTTGGCTCGGAATTATTTTAAATCAACCTTCCTGGCCCTAGTTAATGAGCATGCTTCTCTGAATAGAGTTAGTGATAAAGACAGCCCATAGTTTAACGAACTTATTAAATTTTCTATCAGAGAAAGAGATGATGCTTGCGTCAAGGCAAAAAGAAGTAATGATCCTGTAGACTGGCTACATTATAGGACATTAAGAAATGAATGCAGTAAATTGATAAGAAATGCAATAAGTGAATACAGTAAAACCTTGGATTGCGAGTAACTTGGTTTGCGAGTGTTTTGCAAGATGAGCAAAATTTTTAAATAAATTTTAACTTGATAAACGAGCGAGGTCTTGCAATACGAGTATTACATATACGATTTGTCTGCCTAACGTCACATAATCACAACTGAGACAATGTTTCTTCTCCCTCTCTCGCTGCAGGATTGTGGGTAATCATTTCCCATGCTCAGTCTCAGTCGGCATGCCTCACTCGTATAGTCAAAATTTAGTAGAAAAGCACCACCCGAATAAGGGCGTAGCAGTGTGAGCGATGAATCTGTTTAACAATAATGCAATGTCCACATTTCTGCAAAATCGAAAAGGAGGCAAAAGCAGCTGTCATTGGATAGGTTCCTTGTTAAAGTCGCACAAAAAAAAAAAAAGATAACAGTGAGCCAACATATAGCAGTGATTCCGTTAGTTATAGTGAAAGTCGTCCTACAAAACAACCCTCCTCTTCTCTTCTCTCTCGTCTCCCTCACACCATCCACGAATCTTTTCAAAGGTAAAGTGCAGGTTAATTTGTTTTATGTATTTTTACTTTATATTTTGTATTAATAATTTTTATGTCAATATTTTTGGGTTGTAGAACGAATCATCTGAGTTTCCATTATTTCTAATGGGAAAATTCGCTTTGATATACGAGTGCTTTGGATTACAAGCACGTTTCTGGAACGAATTATGCTCGCAAACCAAGGTACCACTGTACTACCTTAACTTAATAATGATAACCGTGATCCAGGTAAATTTTGGAAGTTAGTTCATCATCATCTGGGTCTGTGACACCCCTAACTCTTCCTGATATACTGAAGGTAAAACGAGGTGAAATCAATTGTAAACATAACATAGCAGATACTTTTAATACGCACTTTATCAATGCTGGCTTAACCACTCTATTAAGTCTTCAAAGTAGTTGAAGTTCATAAAGCGTTACCAAGCATTTACTGTAAAAAGTCGGAACATTGAGCCTCAGAACCTGGAATCTTTAGTCACTCTGGATATATTTATGTATATTTTTTAATTAGTTGTCATAGAACAATGTGACTGCTTTTAACGTTTATTAATAATTCCTATGCTTTGTTTAGTCCTTGACTTGTATGTTATTATGTATGGTTATTTGTTATTATTTGCCATAGATCCTTTTTCGCTCCTGCTCATTCTTGTTCTGGATTTATTTGTTTTAGCATGTCTTGTGGTGCTATCTTATTCCGTTTGTACTTTTGTGAGAAACCATTCAGGTCAGACCCTGACACTAACACCATCTTGACCAGGACTACCTGGAAGAAGAGATATTGTATCTGAATGGAACCTTCCTGACACTGTGTTGCTGCTACCTTGGCCAGGTCTCCCTTGCAAAAGAGATCTGTGATCTCAATGGGACAAACCTGGTTAAATAAAGGTTAAATAAAAATAAAATATAGAATACATAAAAACAGCATCCACTACAGCCTTCTTCTGCAGCCTAAGTAGCCACGGCTGAAACATGATGTAACATGTCTCTTCCACCCAAGAGAAGATAGTTGGCTACAGCCCTGATTAGACCCCTAGTAACAACCATAATCTTACTTTGCTACCATAATTTGAAGTAATGGAAAAAAACTGTAATTAAGTGATTAATACAAGTGAAGGGCGATGTACAACTAAATCATAATTGTCCCTTCAGTTTGATCCAGCATCATAATAAACACAAACAATAAGTAAGGACACACCTTTGTATTTGGCTTGAGAGCATTCCTCAGAACGTCGAGCTGCGTGCAGTCCGCAAACGACACATTGAGGCCAACTTCTGCAGCAACTCTGCTGAAATATCGGTTTGTTCCTGTTGGAGAAACACAACGAGCATTTTATGAATACTCTGCTATCAATAAATATTAATTTCCCCCACTTACCTTCCAACTTACCAAAAATATGCATAGAAATGAAGATAAATTTCACACATGATCTGACATTTCCTATCTGGGTGAACAGGTTTGGCTGGTCAGAGACGTACCTCCATAGACGTCATTCATACAGACGATCCCATCATTAGCCTTCAGCATGTGTGTGATTGTCATTGTTGCAGCCAGTCCCGAGGCAAAGGAAAGACCTGAAGAAAAGCCGATCAAGCTGAGTAACACCTCCTAAGGCCTGTGTATTGCAGAACATAATCAGAAATCACACTCATGTGTAGTTACTGCCCTTAAGGAGTAACTCTTGGCAGCAGGTGTATAAGGCCTTAATTAGGATGATTAAGCACATTTCAGGAAAGGGTATTACTATACGTTACACCATAGTATCTTTAAATTACTCACAATACTTTGCACCATCTAATGCAGCAACTGCTCTCTCAAGACAGTTCCGTGTTGGGTTTCCACTTCGACTGTACTCAAAACCCTGTTAAAGGGATAAACACCATTGCACAAGCGCACATGTCATTGACTATTATTTAAAAAACGTATTGTATTGTACCTATACTCATTTATTCCAGAATGTACATTTCATTTGAAAATAGTCTTTACAGAACAAATCCACGTATTATTACTGTATTATTATTTCAACTGAAACCGATTTCCTTTTCCACTGACTTGACTTAAGCTGTATTAACAGCTTTGAATCTGGACGTAAAGCAGTAACAAATTATGGCTAAATGTAATGGTTAACTTCAATAAAAATTAACAGAAGATACCGCCTTGCTATACCAAGTCCATGGTACATGGGTAACTTGGAGAACACACCATACTATTAGGTGTATTCTGATAATGAGTAACGTCAACTTGATACGTTACGACCAGTTATATAATGCCACTGTTCAGTCCAGACTGGAAAGTTTCGCAACCAACAATAAAAAAAATCCGTTTATTTCCATGGGTGTGCTATTGTTGGTATCCAGATTCATTATAAAACACATTGATTACTTTATGTATGTTTAGAGGTAAAATATTCATTATTACACATAAAAAGCTGGATACATTAACTGAAACAAAAAGACAGCACATTACAAACAATAATACGCACTATAATGTCTTCTTAATGCTGATAAATATTACCGGTATGCAGCAATCAAGGCTGACAACCTTTTCTTTATCTTCATAGAATAATTGACGCTGCTTTGGCGGCACAGCTTTGCTGGATAGAGCTGGCCAGCTGTTGAAAAGCAGGGATATATGGGCCCAAAACCAAACAGAAATAACAATCGATCCACCTTTTTCCCAGTCTATCCTACACAGCACGGGAAGATGGCAAAGTGCTTTCAGTGATGCTACTCACCGCATGGTCTCCGGGTCCGTGCTGTTTAAACGTGGTGGAGAGCGATATGGGGGGCACCACGGCCATCGATTTCCACTGCTCCGGCTCCTGACCCACATGGATGGCATCTGTCGCGAAGGACTTAAATAGCTCCTGAAAGCCGTTGGAACAATCAGCCTCTCTACTGGAATCCATAACGTCAACGTATTGTCTGATATCCGAAGATCTCCGACTGTCGGCACTTTCCGGAAAAATAAATCAGGAAATTACTCTTTACATAGCAAATATAAATGGGTGACTCCGCACGCCGGGTTCGACCAATCAAAATCTTCGGACAATGAAGCCACGTTTCCTATTGGCTTGGTGACAGGGCGTAACAAGACCTCACGACCCCGGTTTGCTCTCACGCGCCTACGAGAAGTTGCTAGCTGTCTATGTCGCTGTCTGATGCAACTACTGGAGACAAAATAGTCTGGTTCAGTCAATAAGTCAATAGTAAGCATGCGTCGTGCGACAGGAAATGAAGAAAAGCCAAGTCTCCGCCATCTGGGACTACGGCTATTACTAATGTGTACTGTCCGTTTCTTCACGGTAGAATTTAGGTTTTCTTTAATCCATGCCCGCAACCATAACTGAATTTCGTGGGATGTCCGGCACAGGTCCAGCTCGGTAGATTTTGCGGGGATCAAATCCGTAATATTGCAAGCTGGTTACGCGACTGGTTTATTTTGATGCTTCCTGTATTCATAAACGGATACCGAATAACGCTTCATGTAACGTAAACGTATGTAACGTAAACGTATTAGGTTAATATAAAAATCAGTAATAGTAAAGAGTCAAACCCGTCTTTAGAAAACACGATTACTCAACAAATAATTTGAAAGCCAAATAAATTACATACATATAAAAATATTTATGTAAATACATATTCTTTCTTGTATTATCTGCCACATTACTGCCAATTTCAACTCACAATACGGATGTTTATTGATATGTTTACTGTTTAATGTCTAATATTATGTCTCTTTATTCTTATGTTCCTTATACGCATGTCCCCTGTTCAGTCTGCAGTTAAGCAATAACTCCTATCACTGAACATTATAGTCGTGGTCAAAAGTTTTGAGAATGACACAAGTATTGGTTTTCACAAAGTCTGCTGCCTCTGCCTTTTATGATGGCAATTTGTATATACCCCAGAATGTTATGAAGACTGATCAGATGAATTGCAAAGTCACTCTTTGCATTGAAAATTAACTTAATTCCAAAAAACCCATTTCCACTGCATTTCAGCCCTGTCACAAAAGGACCTGCTGACATCATTTCAGAGATTCTCTCGTTAACACAGGTGAGAGTGATAAGGCTGGAGATCATTCTGTCGTTCTGATTGAGTTAGAATAGCAGACTGGATGCTTTAAAACAGGGGTGTCAAAGTGTAGGCCCGGAGGGCCAGAGCCCTGTGTAGCTTAGTTGTTTCCCTGTTCCACCACAAATGATTCTGCTCAAGAGCTGTGTGGTAATTAGCACAAGGAGTTGAATCTGGTGTGTTAAATGAGGGGAAACCCAAAAATGTGCAGGGCCCAGGCCCCCCAGGACTGGAGTTTGACACCCGTGCTTTAAATGGAAGGGGGTGCTTGAAATAATCGTTCTTCCTCTGTTAACCATGATTGCCTGCAAGGAAACACGTGCAGTCATCATTGCTTCACAGGCAAGGATATTGCTGCTAGTAAAATTGCACCTAAATCAACAATTTATCAGATCATCGAGAACTTCAAGGAGAAAGCTTCAATTGTTGAAGGCTTCAGGGCACCCAAGAAAGTCCAGCACGCACCAGGGCCATCTCCTAAAGTTGATTCAGCTGTGGGATCGGGGCACCACCAGTGCAGAGCTTGCTCAGGAATGGCAGCAGGCAGGTGTGAGTGCATCTGCATGCACAGTGAGGTGAAGGCTTTTGGAGGATGGCTTGGTGTCAAGAAGGGCAGCAAAGAAGCCACTTCTCTCCAAGAAAAACATCAGGGACAGACTGATATTCTGCAAAAGGTACAGGGATTGGACTGCTGAGGACTGAGGTATAGTTATTTTCTCGGATGAATCCCCTTTCTGATTTGTTTGGGGCATCCGGAGAAGAGACTGTCCAGAGAAGAAAAGGTGAACGCTATCCTGTGACATGCTAACAGTAAGGCATCCTGAGACCATTCATGTGTGAGGTTGCTTTTCAACCAAGGGAGTGGGCTCACTCTCAATTTAATTGTCAATAAAGGCCTTTCACACTTATAAAATGCTGGTAATTATACTTCAGTATACCATACAAACATCTGACAAAAAGATCTACAAACTGATGCAGCAAACTTTGTGAAAACCAATACTTGTCGTTCTTTAAACTTTTGGCCAAAACTGTATTGTGTAAGACCGTGTTTGTGTGACAAAAGAATCTTTCAAACTTTAAGAAAGCATTCGTCTTTAAATGTACCGTACAGTTGTCATGCTGTGGAAAACGTAATGTGTGTTCCCTGTGCCAACCGTGGCACACCCCAGTGAATGTGGGATTACAGTAGCTCCCAAGTACCTTCACTCAGCTGCCTGAACCACCATGGTTCTTGGTCAGTGGAAAAGCACCATTACTGTTTCTGGGGTCTTCCTGCCAAAAGTCACACACTCTCATAGTGCTCCTTGCTTGATGCATTTGTTTTGATTTTTATATGTTAAACCCCCATCTGTCAATTTATTACCCACATCATTAAAATACGTATAAATATGATAACATTTATATTTGAAGAGATATCAGGTGTTCCAACTGTCCCCATGACTGAGGACAGTTGTAACAGTATCCAGGAACAGTTGCAACATCCTTTAAAATGTATTAAAATTGTACTAATTAGTATTTGCACTATTTTACACAAACGTAGCCTGCTGTATCCATGTAAATTGCTGTTAATTTTTTTTTGTGCACAGGGACATCCTGCCCACTGCACAGATGTTTATGAGCAGGCAATTAATCTTACCATATTTCAATAATACACTGAGAATTGTTGTTCTAACAACAACAGTCAACCTTTTATTGAAGGGGGACAATAGATTTGAATTAGAATTTTTTCTTCAAAGACCTGGAAATTGATATCAATGGAACATACAGAAAAGCTTTGTTTCATTTTTTAATGGCATGAAATTTGGCAAGTTTTTTAGACTACAAAACACAACTGATCAATATTGGGGGAGGAGGTTTAGTTTGAATCTGACTTACAATTATGGCATCTATAGGCTGCATCTCCCTTACCTTGGTCCATGCCTGGTGACCCTACGCCTTGCACTGGAAGCATTGCAGCCATAACTCTTTTGGCTAAGAGAAACTCTTCAGGCTATTAATGCAGATGTCCTCCTCTGTTCATGAATCTATCTTCTCCATTTTCATTCCATCCATCCATTTTCTGAATCCACTTCTCCTATACAAGGTCGCTGGGGGTCCGGAGCCCCAGCAGCTACAAGCACAAGTCAAGTTCTTCATTTTTTGTTGCAAATATCTGCGTTCCCAGCAGCCATGATAAAAGTGATATTAGCTAGACACAATAAGAACATAAAAAGATAAGGAATTATATGTCTGGATCATGTCCCCCCTTAGTCTCCTTTGCTCGAGGCTGAACAGATTCAGCTCAGCTAACCTCTCTTCATAAGACATTCCTCTAAGACCAGGAATCATTCTTGTAGCCCTCCGTTGCACCCTTTCCAAGGCAGCAATGTCCTTTTTAAGGTATGGTGACCAAACCTGCACACAATATTCTAGGTGGGGTCTTACCAAGGAATTGTATAATCTTAGTATCATCTCCCTTGACATAAACTCCACACACCTAGAGATGTAACCCAACATTCTATTGGCCTTTAATTGCATCCCCACACTGGTGAGAGTAGGACATGGAAGCATCAACATAAACACCAAGGTCTTTCTCATAATCAGCTTCCTTTGTTTCAGCGGAACCCATAAAATACCTGTTCTGCTCCCTGCATGGATTACCTTACATTTGTCTGCATAAAATTTCATTTGCCAGTTATTAGCCCTTGATACATGCTAGCTAAGCCATTAAAAACAACAAAAAAAAGATTTAACGGATGTAAGATTAGATCTTTAATGCACAGTCAGGACAGTATGACAAAAGCTCCGATAATGAAAAAAAAAATTTTCATATTGATGGAAAGGTCACAAATGGCTGTCTTATTGCTATTAGGGAGAGGGGCCAAATGAGCGTGCAATTTCATAGTTCATGGGGTGTTTCTGAAATGTTGAAACTGTCCATTTTGTCAACCGCCCCCATCTTACTCTAAATTTTCTACCTTTACGTACATACCCGCGCCCAGAGTGGCACTTGCAGCGAAGAGTGTCTTTTTAATAGACCAGCAGAGGGCATCAGCGAACCGCGAACAATCCGGCTTCTACACCTTCTTCCACTAACGCAGCTATTTAGCCAGTAAATGACCATTGGTAAACCGACGGCAGTTCATGCGCACTCAGTTGAATATCTCTGCTATTAAATACAATTCCTAAGTATATTGTTTATGATTACGTAGCTCAGGTTCGCCGGTACCAAAAGATGTATATATATATATATATATATATATATATATATATATGTATGTATTTTTAAAAAATTTTACTAACTACCTCATATTTCTATTCTGTGTGGATTTCCTGAGTCTTACCCATTTCGATGTACAGTTGCTTCTATCATACTGTACATATGAAAAATAAAAGACAGTTATAAGAACAGAGATTTTACCTGTTATTCTATAAGCTTAAAGTTTAAAAGCCCATCTAGCGGTAACCAAACCGTAGCGTTTCTGGAATTCTCGCGATATTAACATTTATGCACCTTAAAAGCGCTTTCGAGGCTGAATTCTCGCGAGATTCCGGCCGCAAGATGGCGGTCGTGTCTCTTCGCGACGCGGAGGATGCGCTCCTGAGCGAGCCGTAAACGTGGGCACGGCGTCGCTCGAGAGACATCGGGGCTGGTTGTATATAGCGGGGAGGAACATACTAGATCTCATTACCATATGTTAAAGTCGATGGGTGCCGCGATTTCATGGACTTGTTTTTGTATGTTATCGGATTCCCCATAGCCGCTGGCCTCATCACTTGGCGTCAGTCTCCTCAGGATCGTCAGGAGCTCTTCGCACCTCGGACACGCTTTGGGAATGACGGGGGAAAAGATCCGCTCGCTGCGTAAGGACAGCAGGCCGTCCAAGGACCGGGACTTACTGGATCCGGATGAGGAGGCGGCTGCGGGAACCTTCAGCACGTCCAGCCGAACAAAAGTCAAAGGCAGCAAGATATTCAGCAACCATAAGCTGGTGCGATCGCCGTCGGAACAGCAGAGCCTGCAGTCGCAGAGCAACGCTAACACGAAAACTGCTACCGATGACAACAACCGCAACAGCGTTATCCACGCCGGCGGGTTCTTCCCAGTGCACGAATGCGTGTTCAGAGGCGACGTGCGCCGCCTTTCGTCGCTGATCCGCACTCAGAGCATCGCCCAGAAAGACATCCATGGTAGGTCACAGCTCACACGACAGATCAGCCTGCGGGGCGAGTCATCTACTCTGCAGGGAGACCGATCGCTGTGAACTAAACCAGTTAACGATTAGGATTAGATGTAACATGCTTTTCTTGTCACCAACTCTCACCTCCGTTATACAATATATGGAAATAAAAACACGACTGCAAAGAAACGGTGAATGCGCGTTAGTCACTTCTGTATGTTGTCATTCCCTGACAGATGAGGTGATTATTAGAGAAGATACATGAGAAAATGCAGTGGGTTGGGGGAACCAATCATTTGTCCCAGCAGCTGAAGTAAAGCTGTGCGGCATGGAAGAGCGCATCTCCCCATGTGAAGAGGCGTGGGTCATGTCAGGGTGCCGGGATGGCTGCCCGCCATGGGTCCGCACGTGTTCAGTCACTTTAAATTTCAGCCCGTTTCCTGCTGGCCGCACAGCAAATAGGGGATGTCTGTCTGTGTGCTTGTGTTCCCATTTCCCACCGATTTAGTATTCGTGACAGCAGCCCAGCGACGAGCTGGCATGTGTCCTCTTTTTTTTTTTTTTTTGGGGGGGGGGGGGGGTTTGGTGGACGGATTTTCTTAACGGCAACTTGGTCCAGCATATAATAATAATCAATAATAATCGATACTTTATGGGGGCCAGTGAAGAAGGAGCAATTGAAAGTTCGTTCCTGATGTCTGGCAGATGGTGACACCAGAAATATAGTTAGGAGATCTCTCTACCCTGGCCAGTGAAATTGCCTCTGATGCCTTTTTGAGGCAAGATGCCCTTGCTTATTCTTTAAGTGTTTTAATTTTAATCATATGTTATTACCACCAAAAAGACCACACTAAACACACATAGATGAATAGAATAATGTGATTATATCCTATTTTGCTCATGAGAGAACATTTACTTGGTGGTGTTTGCCTTGTTAATTTCCATGTTGTAATTTGAAATGTATCTGTGCCTTATTTATGAATAATATAATGCTGAATACAGGTGCAGCATAACCCACAAGTTTTGTTGAGATGCAACCTTCAGAAGTCACTGCCAATTCCTTGTTAGTTACTTTTTTCAAGTTCTTCAAATCGAAGTTGGGTTATGGCCGGACTGTACCGCGCTCACATTTTGCTGTGGTGTTTACACAGTAGCATAGTTTGAATGTTCTCACAACAGAACATTAATGAAACCGCACTATGTATTTTTCAGCAGAGCACAATTTAAATTAACCATTAAGGGACATGAGTAAAATATTTAAGTTTTGAGTTCCGTTTTGCATTTTGCTATAATCTACAGCGAAATGTAAGGAAATGTAATTTGTATGTCTGTAAAAACATGTTATAAATCGTAAAACTTGCTTTACCTGTAATCATGTCAGAACTTTACAGAAAATCATGCATCCAGTAATGCATTACCACTAAGACTGAGTCACAAGTGTCCATTTGTGTTTATCTGTGACGTTCTTCCTGAATGATTTATGATGTGTAATTTCTCATAAATTCTTAACTTTTCTATAATGCAGGTATGTCACTGCTGTTACTGGCCTATTAAGGCACACATTTTCTTTCAGTCATTTTAGAATGCCATTATTGACCTATTTGCTTGCTCTCAATGCTGTGTACAATCTATAGGGCACCAAGCAATTTCTGGTTTCTAAGTTATCATTTGACTTCCTGAACTGTTTTAGTAAATGTATGTACTAGATTTCAATAGTGATGCTTGTAATCATATAGATTATCCATCCTTTAACTACTTATCTTGGTCAAGGTTCCTATCCAGGCTACACAAGGCACAAGCCTGAGGTACACCCTGGATGGGATGCCAGTCTATTGCAGGATTTTGGCCAGTCTGTAATGATATTTTATTTACCATTGCATAAGCACAATTGCCTAGAAAATACTCAGTTTTCATACCCAGTTTTGCCCTACGAGAGAGTAAAGTTTGAGGTTGGAGTGCAAGGTCAGCCAATTTTTCAGCAGTTTTTGGGATTGAGGACCTGATTCAAGGGCTAAACAATGATATGATTGCACTGTTAACCACGACATTCGTACCAGCGACCTTGCAGTCATTGGTATAGATTCCTAACCCGCAGAACCACCCCAGACATAGTAATTATCCAAACTGCATGTCTGTGCGATGTAAATAGAGAATCCGGAGGAAAGTCGCACAACACAGGGAGACCATTCAAATGCCACGCATGCAAAATGCAGATGGGGCTCCAGCCCACAGCTCTGGAGATGCAGGGCTGCAGCATGTCCCATTCAGCTCCCCGCTGTCTAGATTAGACCAGCAGATTTCCAGCTTGCTGACAAACCTCTTTCCTGCAGTCCTCTTTAATTTTTTTTTTTGTTTAGCTGCAACATCTGTACATCAGACAGACAAATCCATCTGTTAATCTCAACACAAAGCTAAGGTTAGTGCTATTTTTTATTGCAGAATATATTTATTTGGTGATGCATCACATCAGAGTAAAGCAGAGGTTGACTGTGCAATGCCTATTCCAGCCTGCTAGTAAAACTTATGTATTGCTACATACATCTTGGCAATCCAAGAGCAAAATAATCAATCATCCTGTCTAGGATATGTTGACAATATTTATATCCGTTGTCTATCAAAGTCTTTATATATTCAATGTTTAATAGTGCCTGTCATTCCATCTAGACACTGAAGTAATTGAAGTGTTCATAATTTGCATTGCTGAAATACAGCTCATCAAAACATCAGTTTTGACCAGTTTCAACTGGTTTTTCTAATAAATAAATGAATGATTGAAATCCTTTTTGGACAGTAACACTTAGCAAGCAAAGTAAATTAAGTTGTTCAAAAAAAGCAGTTATTGTTTATTGTAATTATTTTTCTCACACAGATTATTGTTCAGCAGTCATCATCCAATGGGTCAGCTGGCTCAGTTTTTATGACCACCTTATTAGGTACACACATCTAGTAGTGGGTAGGACTTACTTTTGCCTCCAGAATCACTTCAAAGGTGAATGAGCTGGGCATTTAGAGAAGCCTCTGTACATCACTCTGGTACAGAGCTTTTTTCATTTGTGTTAGATTTAACCAGTTTGGCCATTCTCCACTGATCTCCCTCTTTAACAAGGTGTTTTCAGCCACAGAAATCGCGTTTCCTTGCTGCACCATTCTCTGTAAACTGTAGATACTATAATGTGTGAAATTCCCAAAAAGTTTGCCGTTTCTGAGATGCTGCGACCAAAAGGAACCCTGAAGGGTGCATTACCCAAAAGTTCCCTTTAGCATCGCATATAGTTATTAGTGGGACCCATTCAGTTTCCTGTTTCCAGTTTGTAAGTTGCTAACGTAGTTAGCAGCTATGCTTTTGGGAAACGCACACGATATCAGGCATCTAAGCCATTCTAAGGCTCAGCCAAACGGTAAATGAACCTCGACATCCTGTCTGTGTGCTGTATGCATTCAGCCGCAGTCACGCGATTCACTGTTTGTAGCAGCAGGCTGTTAGCATTAGCAAGCAGGCGTTTCTAATAAACTTACCACTGAGTTGAGTAGCAACAGCTGAAATTGTTGCATATCTATTTAACAAATTAATTAATTCGTATACAGGCAGTCCCCTGATCAAGCACGTCCAACTTAGACAACTCAACGGACTGCCATAAAATCCGGGTTAAATACAATGGTTAGAAATAACGAACACATGCATTACGATTTCACACTCATGGAAACATTGAGTGGCTTCAGCGTTTTGTCAGCTTATTGTTATTTTTATTATTAATATGTACTTGTCTACAAACTTAAAGGCAGACTCTGGGAGCACATCTGATTTGTAACCTGGAGACTGCTTGTATAATGACATATTTGGACAAACTTAATGGACACCTAAATAGGAGTCATAAAATTACCTTCTGATATAAATAGATGAGAAACACCTGTTTGTTGTATCTTTGTGCTTCTCAAAAGTCTCTGGGCCACAGACCATCTACAGCCAAATCATACAGACTGTGGGCTCAAGGGCCCAACAGCCACATAATTACTTTACCCTCAGCAGGATTTGAACTCATGACCTTCTGGATGCAGACACACATCCTTTATCTTCTGGCTGATAACCGTCAAGCACATCAAAATCTGAAGTGTAACCATGTAATTATGGTAATCAATCCTCAAAGCACACTTTCCACTGTGTTAGTGAGGGATTTTTAATTTTGGAGACAATGTACAAAGCAAAAGCTTAGGAAGCTTTGGAATGATATCTTGCATATATGGGAAACTAATGTTTCACATCATGCCAGAAAACACAATTAGCATCTTCATAAAAAGAATGATTTTACTCTGTTAAGTTACTTCTGGGTTTTTAGGTTAGCTATGTGGCTCATTTATGAATTAATATTTGCCAGTTTTTATAGCTGCTTTCGCCATTGGCTCAAACAATCATCATTGGACTGCAATAACATTGTTCCCTTGTGTGAGCAGACTTGTTAAACGAGAAGCTAGTCATTAGTTTTATTTTCTTTTATTTTCTTTGTAATGAACGCATTTCTTGAATGCGTGTTTTCTTGGCAGCTGGTGGTGTATACAATTTGCCCATAGGAGGAATCTGGCACTCCCAGCTGATGGAATTGTGTGATATATATATATTAAAAAAAACAAAAACATTTAAATGTCAGGTTTTACCCCACAAAGCCTCACCTTACCAGTTGTTAATAGGATAAAGAAAAGATTTATTTTTCCCTGACGGGGATTTTTGTTATCCAGCAGCCTTACAAAAGTAGCTCCTAGCACAGTACACCCTCAGAGAAATAATCAGCAAACTAATAAATACATGATAAACGTAGAGTACAGTGCAGGTGCTGTAGGTGAGGTAGAAATATGCTTGAAATGAGTCTGAGGTGGTTTACTACCCATGAGGGTTTCACCCAACTGTATTGAACAAATGAATGGCAGTGGGCCGTGTGGGGGAGCTGGGCAGTGTGTGACTCTGGAGGTTAAGGCCAATCAGGAAGGCAGTGGTTCAAACCATCTGGTCAGCAGAGTGATGTCAGCATGGGGCCTTAACCCCCACTGCCTTAGGCACTGGCTGGCCCTGCTTTCTCAATCATAAGTCACTTTGAATACAAACGGGTATACCGGTTTTAATTTTCCATGCCGTGTGAGTTTTTCTCTTTGGCTGTCTTTGCATAACGTACTGAGAGGGGACCCCTGTTAACTGTATATCCTCCTTACTCTCAGTTATAACTTTATAACACAATTCTGCAGGTACTATTCTATAGCTGCTGCTTCTGTCTGTGCCTGAAAGTATGGGTTAAGTGCAGTATAATTAGGTCTGCAATTATAAGCTTATCAGAACAGCAAAATCCCTTATATTATCCATTTATCTTGATAATAATTGTTAAAATCATACCGGTTAAGCAAACATGTTTTTATCAACCTAAATATATGGTTATAATCAATAAAGTATGTCACTATTGAGCTGAATATACATTAATAATCTAATACAGCATGTTGGTTATACGATCAAGCTACATGTAAATGATTTTTTAATAATAATTATTAAAAACACAACTTTTTAAAAAGCATTCGTAAACATATTGATATAAATGCTTGCTGCTCCATTAAGGTTGAACTCAAAAGAAAAATACTCATGCTATGAAACCGCCGCAATCTTAAAAAAATACTGTGATCCGATCTTTTTGGTCATACCGCCCAATAGTACGAGCCTTGCTTTTGTTGCAGATGAGCACCCTGTATATTTTGACCTTATTCTTCTTAAATTAGTGGGACCTTTAACTTTTATTCAAGCTTCATGAGAGCAGGTTGTGTCAGGACTGGACAAAGGGGAGCTTTTTTTTAAGCATCTAGGTTTCTAGTGTAGCGTGGTTTGTGTAGGAAGGCGCAGGCAGATCAGCACGACAGCCTAAGGCTGCCTCAATGGGCACTTTGCTGCTACAGGTCTATGCCGATGTCCGAGAGCCTCTGGTCTGTATATCACGATCCATTCTGAGACGTTTAAGAATGAAAGGCAGAGAGTGGAAGTTCCAGAACCAGGAAATCTGTTTTTTTTTTTTATGCGCAGCTGAAAACTGATTTCCAACTTCTTTTGTCATCCGTGTAAATAAAAGCATATCCATAAAATAGCAGCATGTACAGACAGAGAATCTCTGGCATAAGTGTGTGGGTCAGTGGGTTTCCTGTTGCACTGAGCAGGTATGCTTTAACAGTAATAATGTATTTTGACTAGTTTACGCTGCCTTCCTCAACTAGGAAGCGTCAAGAAAGTCAACATTTCTTATCTGTTGTCTAGATATCGATGGAACACTGGCGGAATAGATATGAATACGGCTGGTGATAGAGCGGAGTTATGTGTAGCTTACACTTGATGCCAGTTTGTGTGTCTCCCTAGAAGAGCTACTTTGATTTCGGTTCCTGTCGGCATCCCCTGGGCTTCCCCGTTTTCCGTGTGAATATCGCTGATCTAAAGATCCTCGCAAAGCTTGCTGGAGGAATGAACCAAGGTCTGGCACATGTGGCATCACCGGTCAAAACAGCGTGACACAGCGCTTTGCTGCGACGTAGATAATTAATGATCCTTCCTTTATACGCACCGTTTGCTCTCAGGGTCGCGTGCATGGGTGGTATTTCTATACTAGCGAAGCATTCTACCACATTAGACCTGATAAATGAAAGTTTAATAAATAAGTAATGGCTGCTTTTTTGTATGCTAAAGGGAGGGGAGTGTTAGGTAATGAGTTCTGATTGATTGCCTTATTGCTAATCCACTGCACTGGCATTCCCCTACGGTGTCCCCTGCCAAGTGCATCCTGGGATAGGCTCCATGCCCTCCGCATCCCTGTGTTACCTTAGCCGTTATGGCAAACGGGGGGACAGATAAGCAGTTATGGGAAGTGGATGGATCCAGATCTTTTCTGAGTCTAGCATTTTTCATGATTTGTCCTCCTCGTAGTCTCGCCATGAAGCCTGGTCCGTGCTTTCATAGGTGCCCTTCGGGTTTACCCTCGGTGATACGATCGCTCAGTGTAGCTGAAATGACACAGGCGGTTTGCTTCTGGAATTGAATTTGCGTGGATTTTCCATGGATGCGTTTCTCTTCCCTCGCCCAATAAAGGTCTAACTGAGAGAAAGAGCAGAACAAAGCAGTACAGAGGAGGCAGGCTGACGCAGAAAGACAGGGTGCCTCTGGCAGGATGTCAAGCTTGCTACTTGCAGGACTTCTGGCACACAGCCTCCTTGTCTGGGTCAATGCAAATCTTTTGGAGGAACTTTGTATCTCTATAGTATTATTCTTCAGAAAGTCATTCTAAACTTGGCTTGAGGTAGCGGGTTATGGTTTTAATGGAGCTCGTAGCCTGAACCAGATGGTGTGCATTACAGGAAGTGGTAAACAAATGAACAGATCAGGTCCTGACACGAGTATCCCAGAACAATGTCAGTGGTAGTCCCAGGAGCAGGCTGCAGGTCAGTGCTGCAGAAAGCCCAATCAATAAGGTACCGCCAGTATATGTGTGACTCTGTATAATTATAAAAGAGCCAACTCTGTGTGCTGTGTCCAAGGTGCAGGGAATGTGATCAGGGGTAGCTGACGGGAAGTTGTTAAAAGTGTACCTGTAAAATGATGGGGGAGGGATGATAAATAATCATGTTACCTGATTGTTTGTTGTCTGTTTCTGCCTCAGGAAATACGCCGCTTCACCTTGCTGTCATGATGGGCCATAAAGGTAAGTAGGAAACCTGATGATGATGATGATGGGTTTGTAGTAATAGTAATGTATGAGTTAGGACTCATATACATTACTCAGTATATGAGTAATGTTTATGAGTTAGGTTTTTTTATTTTTATTACAGCACTTTTAATACGTCTTTGCTAGGCTTTTGTCTGGTTCTGGTGTGGTTTTGCTATAACTAGGGCCGGAACTCTCTCTGGTCCCAAAGCCTATTATGATGGACCTAGCAAATAAAGGTTATTCGATTGCCAGTCAATTCAGACTGCTGTAATTTTACAGTTATAAACTTACCATGAAGTTTTATTATACACACCAAAAAATGTCCGGACTGCACCCGCTTTCCCCGGCATATCTTTACCATGAAGCATCCCTGGTATGTGATGTCACAGCAACGTTGTTCTGCGCCAAATGATTTTATTGCAGCTTCCAGTAGATTGCTGATGGACCGCTCCTTTAATTGCCATCGGTGCACTTTGCATTTTTATGAGAGCGACACGGAGAAACCTCTGAGTGTGTTTTGCTTTTCTACATAAGTGAGATCTACATAAACCTATAAATAAAGGGCGTATGTGAAACAGTCACTGCTGACTCAGGCGTGTGGACCAACTGCAGGACTGTTATACATAATTGCTATGAGCTTCTGTCTCAGGAGACTTACTATAATGTTTTATTCCTGGTAATGTGTGCAAATGAACTCGTTTGTTCTGATACTGGAGTAACTGCACTTACACCACAATGCATTTCAGCAGTATCATCATTTATGTGAAGATCGTGCTGTTGTCAGAGCCTCGAAGTCTGAAACGCGTTGCCCAATGCAAACGGATAATTGGGTGACAAAAAATGGCTGCACAAATGGTCCTTTGAAACTATTTTTTGTTCAGTTTACTCTGAAGTAACTATGGTTGTGATCCAGGTTACGCTACAGTAACAGTCATTCTTCATTACTTATTTATTACTATTGCAAAACTAGTGCTTGGACATTTGCCTCTATACATTGCTTACTTTTTCTATTTGCATAATTTATTAACAAGAATGATATTCTGACAGTAATAATCAGAATATTTTATGTTAAAAAAAACTTAATACTACTTGTATTTATTGCCTATATGTAAAATTAAGTCTTTATTTGCTAAAGAAATATAGCAAAATGAATAATTAAAAATAAGTACACCAGCATTATCAGATGGCACTAGAACACAAAGAAAATGGATTCCTGATTGTTTCCATGTTGGGGATTTTTCAGAAGCAGACTTATCTCAAGTAGATGTCTCACTTCTGGAAAATTCCAGCAAAGTCAGGCATGTTGTTCATATCTGTATCTCTGCATCTTTGGGCGAGAGCTGTCTATTGTTAGTTAAACAAAAGTTGTCAGATTACGTGGCTGGTATATCACCACCAAATGAATATACTTTCTGTTTATTCCTTATTACCTGTAACCCTTTGATCTTTTATTGAACTACAGTTTTAAATAACCGCTCATTTATTGGTTTTTGACTAATGTGTTTTACATTTCACAAGCCATTTTTTTTTATTTGCTGTAAAGGAGAACCATTTCAGTAAGCACCCGTCACAGCAAGCATGTCGATGACTGTACTGTGAACAGGCACAGATTAGCTGTCACGTTGTGCCATCGGCTGTCACCATCTTCTAGAACCTCACCAGGCTGACTTTGTGTCTGGAAATAAGCGGATTAGACATCTTGTTAGCATAAATGCGTCCCGTCCTTCTGATCTGCTTTTAACACGACCGTTTCTCTGTGATGTGCTGTCTGCCCTTGTGCCATTTGCTGTACTCTGAGGCTCTGTGCAGTGTGAAAATGATATTGCGTGTGAATTGTTGGCTTCTGACAGAGCTGACCAGCCTAGCGTTACGCTAGAGATTTTATTCCAAACAGATGCATGTGTGAATTTCCTGTAACGTTCTTTCGGCAGTTGTGAGCGTCGTGAATGTCAACGGCTGTTCTGAGAATTTCTGCATCATATGGTGACACCGGATTGTGAGTCAGCCTCTGGAAAGAGGCGACACAACATACCAACACGGATAAATGGCCATATGCACTTACAGCTTCTCTTAGACCCCTCTCTGTATAATGCAGTCATTTATAATCTTCTCGACCTACCAACCCACTGCAGGGCACACGCCAGCACACACACCTAACTCAGCATGTTTTCGAACTGTAGTTAGAAACCAGAGTATGTAGAGGAAACCCCACGACAACACGGCTAAAACATGCAAACCCCATAGAGGCCATAGAGGAGGCTCGAACCCTGGTCCCAGGAGTGTGAGGCAACACTACCACTGTGCTACCGCTGCTTATTATACATTAGTTCATTTTTCTGACACTTTTATGCAAAGCAACATACAGCAGTGAGGAGGGTTACAATTTACTTGTGCTCCCTGGGATTTGAGCCCACTGCCTTAACGTTGTTAGTACTTGATGACCTCTATAATTGTCATGACTGTTTACCTACATTTACATTTGAATACTTCAAATGCTGTGCAGTGTACTTTTCTGACACGTTTGCCGGTGATGTCAAATCTGACAATATGAAAGGTACTTGAAAGGTCAGTGAGCCGTCAGCTTTCACGGTATGTCTGCTATCTATTTAACATGACGTTAATGAAGTATTTTTTTAAATAGAGAACTATGTCGAAGGTTGAGAGCAGCGACATTCATGTCTCTGCTGACTTCCTATGAAGTCAGTAGATGGATTGGGAGAGCATTGGGGGGGGGGGGGGTCATGGAAAGGGGGGGAAGGGCCGGGTCTTTAGAGTCCTGGTGCTTCCTGTCTTGCTGTATGGTTGTGAGACATGGACGCTGTCCAGTGAACTGAGACAAAAACTGGACTCCTTTGGTGCTGTGTCTCTTCAGAGTGCCTTACAGGGTGGTCAAATTGTTTCCTGCCCTTACCTGTGTGTGTGTGTGTGTGCGCGTGTGTGTGTGTGTGTGCGCGTGTGTGTGTGTGTGTGTGTGCGCGTGTGTGTGTGTGGATCTATTGTGTTCTCTGTGTTCATAGAGGATTCCTCTAGGAATTCCACGGTCAATGTGCATGCGCTTAGGTAAATTTGGCTTTCTAAATTGCCCTTTAATTGGATGCGTGCCCTGTGATGGACTGGCATGCCCTTCAGGATGGCCCCCTGCCCTGTGATGGATTGGCATGCCATTCTGGATGCCCCCCTGCCTTGTGCCCTGTGCTTCATGTGGTGGATTGAGTGGATAGAATTAGGACTGGGTGTTGTTGAAGATTTTCTCAGTACCAGAACAATACCTTAATTTTGATACGGGTTCCTGAACAATACTTTTTTTGATACCAATATGTTTTTAGATCAATTTCAACCACAACAAAAATACAGTAAACATTACAGCACTAATCTTTTATCTGAACAAGTCATTTTGTTAGTTATGGGTTAGTTACTGGAGGGATCAATCACGATCAAAACGGGAGACCGCCTTTTATTTGTATTTTACCAGGGCTCTCAAGTTTCATCAAAAGTTTGGAGTGAGATTACATCTGTTAGGGGCGGAGCCTGTGTCTCACGGTCAATGCGTGACACTTCAGAGCCCTGTTCACCGCACTCATCGGATCTTACTCTGCCACTTCCACCTTGTCTGCACTCATATGTTGCGCATCCATGTAATAACGTGCTTGCAGAGGGGTCACATGCGACAAATGCTATTTTCCAATTGGCTGTATAACTCGGGACAGTTATGAATTCAGTGGAAAACTCCACTCTGTATGCCTGCACATCGTCCATTAATTCCATATAACGGGGCCCCCTAGTGGGGGTTATTCCTTACTCCTCAGTGTGAGAAACACAAGGTGCGGCGTGTGAGCGTGTGAACTGGTTGAAATGCATATGTCGCACGGTCAATTTTGACCCACGATATATTTATAATTCATAAATAAATCTGACCAGCAGATCAATCTTTAATTTTCCACAAAATAAAAAAGCCATGTAACATTATTTTGGCAAGTTTCCCCTCTGGCTCAAGCTGGATATACAGGCAAAAGCTATTCAATCTTGTTGAGGTACAAAAATGAAACCATGTACTGTCTGTTTTTTCTGCACTTCCGCGTAACTTTCATGTTGGCGCCGGTGCTTGTGGTCAAGCAGGCAGCAAGTTTATCACTCGAGCGCTGCCTCAGTAGTGCTTCCGAGGAGCTGAATCGGGCCGCGTTCCAACGGTCTCGCTCACACACGCATACATATACGTACACTCGCTCTCTGCAAGTGCTTCACATGATATACCACAATGTGGTCAACCACTATACGGGGGCCTATTTCAGCATATTTACAAGTCACACAGTCTCCAAATAATGTCCACGAAATGTGAAAATGATAGCCTGGAACCCTGTGGAGCCACACTTTTGATTTCTTAGCCACTTTTAGTTCCTTTTTTTACGCTACGCGTTTTTTGTAGCGTTACATTAGGCCGGCAATCACCAGCGACTTTAGATCTTTACACAAGTATGCTGCTTATTTGCTCACAGATGCTGAGATTTACCATTTGGCATTAAAAGAAAATTTATTTTTCGACCCTCGATAGGATTGGAGCATTTTGGTCAGTACCACAAAAGTACCAAAGTTCAGTACCCAGTAAAGTCATTATTATGTTTCATGTTAGTATGGTCTACTTTAATTTAATTCAAGTACACATTGTCTGTGAACTAGTTCAGAAAATTGCTGGTGAATGGATAACCTTGGATGTCATGCATGATTAGAAAACCATGTGGAACATTTACACTATGCTTGCGTCGATTTGACAATATTATCGGTCAATGACAGTGACAGACGAGTATTCTGGTGTCAGTGTCTGACAGTGATTGACAGACGATTATCGCTTTTGTTGAGGAAGTAGGCTTATGCTACACAAAGTGAGATAACAAAGATTTATGATGTGGCTTTCAGCTCAGCCTTGCAGTCTACATTTCTGATGCAGTTTTTTTTTTTTATATGGCTACTATAGCACAGCATTTCATAAGCATTGCCCCTTGCAGTAATAATGTATTCACCAGTCTTGTAAGTTGGGAAGTTCAGCATTATTACATCACCAACTACTACCTGTCAGTCAGCAGCCAGAATGTCAGCCGTCCAGTGCAACTTTCTCGTGAGATTTTTAAACGTCCTCATCCCCGCATACGTGAACAGTCAAACAAGACAACCGCTGTTAATTCCCTTTCAAAATAAGCAAATTGCCAACAGCCTTTATTTCCTATCTACAAAATTCCTATTTTTCAGCTTCTTTCATTTATAGGTGGTCTTCACAGGCTGTAGCCAGAACCTGAGGAACAATAAATCTGCAAATTGGCAGTTTTTAGATAAAATAGGCTAGGCTATTTAATTAGTTTTAAAAGCATATCCATTCTGGTGTGCAGACCATAAGTAGATAGCTACAACAATTAACGCGACATCCATTTTGTCCCTTTTTATTTAACTCCTTGTAGACTTTTAATAATATTTTTCAGTTTGTGTTAAAAATATTTATGTACTTATCTATATAAGTATGTTGGGGGAGGGGTTGGACAACTCGATATCAATTTTTTTTTCTTTTTTTTTATGACATTGCCCAGTCATGATCTATAGGCCCTGAAGTTTTTGTGAAGTCTGACCGTAACATCTGAGAACTGCATTTTCTTTAATGCGAATTTTGATATACGTATATGATACCTACAGTTGTATATGATCGCCCCATTAAGATGACTAGCAATGTCCAAATAGGATAAATACCATTTCGCAGTCTCTCTCTAGTTTGCTTGACTGATTGATGTCAATCATTGCTGGAAAAGAATCTTGTGGGTGGAGCTTAGGGGGTACTTTCCTCTTTACATGAAATTAGATTCCAGCAGAGAAGATGGCTGCGTTGATTGCTGTCCCTCCTCGATCAGTTCGATTTCAATGGGTTGCCAAAGACGCGAAGGCCAACCTTGTGATTCCGGTACAAAAGCAGTCGAATTGCAAGCAGCCTTCCATAATCACATGATCTGCTATTTGACAGCATGGTTGCATCACTTTTCAGTGGCGAATCCCTGATTGTGTCACCAACTGCTGTGTATGTTCCCAGAAGATACGCTTCTGGGTGTCCTTACCACACATCACAAAGGAAACAAGTTATTTTTGTCATTAGCTCAGTAGTAGTCCAGCTTACGCTCCTTCCTTGACAAAAAAACTTTACAATGGCAAAAGCTCCGAAATATACAGATTAGCTACTGCTTTATAGTAGAGTATGATGATTATTAACGGGGGCATGCAGGATTATAATGGTATTGTCTCTACCGTTATTGCAATAAGCTTACATTTGTTTGGTTTGCCTCGCCATAAATTAATAAAAATATTTTTATAGGTGTTTTGTCTAAATGAATGCGAGGAATGTCGATTTGAGTTGTCAGTGGCAATGCCTGCATGTAACCACCTGTCTCTAAGGCCAGGTTGCACCTGCGCGTGGCGAGTTGCTGCATGTTATGCTGCATCCCCCAGTGGGCCGTGCGACCTTGCCTCGCTGCGCGGTATTGGGTTTCAGCTCGATGTGACGTATAGTCATTGTGGCAGCCGGCTCGCACAGAACCGGAAAAATTTGTCACTTGTGTCAAATGTCAAGACTCAGTTATTTCGTAACTTCAGAGTATGAGCGACTCCTTAGTGTGGGATTATCAGCTTGCAACAGAGCTGACCAGCTTAGTGTTACATTAGATTAGCACGTCGGCCTGACACGCCTTCAGAATTACTGACCGTGGGCGGGTCATTGGAGATTAGGACTGGTTAAGAGTTTTTGTTAAAACCCTTTGACAAGATGTCATGTGAAAAAAGGTAGACTGGTAAATACATTATGTGCTTCATGTCTGTACTGCCACCCGTTGAGTTCACTTTTATAAACGATTACTAATGTTGCTGTTCCTTGAATTTTATAAATATGAACACATTCTACCTTATTCAGATTTAATATCTGAAAATGCTCTATTTATTTAACACGTTAACAGGCAACATGAATCAGAAAATATACAGATCAGTTCTGGTTTCTGTTGCCTAAGAATATGGATACTGTGCTTGATGCTAATATCTGAGGGTGATTATCCTACACGATTATTAATGGAATACCCGATAATTGTGATAAACAGGAATGATTCCAGGAAATTGAAAGAGGAACTGAGCTGTATGAGTTCTTCATAGGCTCTTTTACATGAATATGGTTGCACAACCTTGTCTGTTTGATCAGAAACTCAGATTTGTGGCTGATCAGACCAGTCACGACATTACAAACTAGGTAAGAAGTTAGAGGTAGTATTTGAAAATAGGTACTTATAGTACAGAATGTATAAAATAAATGAAGTATCAGTTTGGCTTTGTGTAAGCGTCAGTCTGATGTGACGCCACTGGATCCTCCTTTTAAAAAACCTTAATAATCCAGGAAGGAGACCACTGATATTACTCCTAGACTGGCTGACCACTTTGTGTAGAGGTTATGTGACTTTCATTCTGTATAATAAATGTTTTTCCTGAAATACGCTATGCCAGGTGGCACAAGGACCCTGTATAAGCAGACATATTGTAATGAAAGGCGTTAAAGTCATCATGAACTTGCTAGCATCCTACAGGTATTTCACAAAAGTATTCATTTCTAAAATAACAAATCCAGTGTGTTTTTCCTTATAAAATTTCTCCAAAGCACTGAAACTGAAATTATCCATATTAACTTTGTCTAAGTTGCTTGGTTGTGTAATTGTCTTGGGTCTGTGAGCTTTTCAGTCTTCTTAGCCTGGTCTTTGTGGGGAAATACAGGCTTTTGTTCTTGTTAATCGCTTGATTATTTAGGCCCGGTTGATTATTACCAGCATCCAAGAAACAGTTTGTTTAACTTAGTAAAACCTATACTGACTCTAAGTAATCACTAATTCATATTTACCCCCGATCACCTTTAAAGGTCAAAATGAAGGTGCCTCAGGCTCTTGTTTATATTGACCTTTAGACTGAGTAATAGTGATAGTTATTTCAATTAACGAATGATTACTCTATCCTTATTAGTCATTTGTTTATAGTTATTTATAATCCTTTGGTTACATTGATATAAATTTCTAAGTACACGTCAGTTGTAACTACATTTACTGTATTGTTGTATAGGAAATCAAAGAAAGCGATTTTCCTACCTTTAATGTGGGTAAAAACACACCAAAAATTGACATCAGTATAGTTTTTCAAAAAAAAATACTCTGCCCAAAATGTCATTAACAGACATTTTGACATTTGTCCGGCATTGGTTAACGGTTGAGTAATGAAATAATTGAAATACACGTGCGCTCCACACAAGGACACACACCAGAGCGCTGGAGTGAGTTAAATTCCAACAGGACTCCTTTGGTAGCAATGACCACTTCCTCCCAGGTGGAAAAATTCTCTGACCCTTCAGGTAACAAAATACATTAATATTCTGCCATTCTAGCAAAATTCCAAATTTGCATCATTAGAATTGTGTGTGGACATAGGGAACTATATATATTTAGGCAAAATAGCAATACATAATTTATGTTTCAGTATTTTCTATGAAGTGGGCTAAATGTTCAGTTTGAAGTCAAAGCCGCGTGTAAGATATCAAACACTTATTAAAACACAGCTTATCAAAACGAAATGCAAATACAGACTTCCTTCCCTCTTTGCAAATAAAGCTACAATGATTCAGTATAGACATTTTCTTTATTCCAAACAGAAGTCTCAAAATAAAGACAAAAATAAATTTTATACCTTAATCTACGTTGTATGGAGCAAATAAAGCAGCTGCAACATAAGTATGGCACTCTACTGTGTCAGCCAACTGACTCTTTTTTTCTCGGTTTGTGACAATTTGAATGATTTTGTGGGCTTGGTCACTTTAAACTAAGTTGTGGGCATGATTTAGTACATAGTGTGCATGATTTAGTGCATAGTGCAAATAAAATTTTGAAAACAGTCTGTGGCCAGTCCAGGGCTCCATACATATACCACTGGTGTGTTGCAGTTCTTAATGTTATGTCATGGAAAATGCTGGTCATAATGCAAATGATAAATAAGTACAATGTAAATTTATAAAGAAATAAATGACATTTTAAGATAGACGTTAAGTCAAAGAAATACAGTACACCAGCTATTTGGAGGGAACGATTGTGTAAATTGGCATGTAACTGGAAATGTGCAGTAAATGAATTGGTGTAGTTTCAGCCTTACATTTCACAGCTAAGACTTGGAGTATTTGGGTCGAAACGCATTTATTGGCTGTCAAAGTTAATCCGTCCAGTAATTCGAGAAATTGTAGAGGTTGAGGATTTGGGAGGAATAGGGGTGAGATGCGGGGCAGGGTGGCGGGGCTGTTCGGGGAATTCTTTGTTGTTCAGACAGAATCCTTTGCAGCTCAACCACAATTTCTTGCATGTGAGAACAGTGTATTCATGCCTGAAAATATATTGTGGTGTGACATCTGCATGATTATTGAATGTACTACTCTATTATTAATATGGTCATACAGATCTGGGCAAGTAATTAAAACTGATATCTGAACATAATGTATGATATATAAATGGCTTTTGCATTTTTTTCATTTGTCTTATGTACATGTATTTTGATTGTGATTTTAAAAATGTTGCAGATGGAGCTTGAAGTAATTTAAAAAAAAATTACATAAGCTATCATAAATGACATCTTTCTTGACCTTTTCAGTCATTTTCATGCAAACATTGTGCCCAAAGGGACATGCAAGTGAGGATCAGAGAGCAGGGTCAGTGTTCATGGAGCTGTTGGGGTTAAGATCCTTACTGAATGGCTCAGTGGTAACCTTGGGTTTTTAACTAGTAACCTCCCAAAGAGTCATTAACCCACAGAGTGGCACAAAACTCACCATCGTTTTGAGAGTGAACCTTTAGATTTCTGCAGTGTTCTTCCTCAAAGCAATTAATTGAGTTTTCCCTCTCGATGTATGCTAGAGTAAAAATGTTTTTCCAAATCATGCACTGCAATTTCGGCAACCGAAAATATTTGGCCAAAAAATTTGTTTTGGTCGAAAAACCAAAAAGTCTGAAATTTCTGACCGAATTTGAGACATTTAACACTAGAACCACCAGCATTTTTTCAACTTCCTTTAACTGCCAGCTGCAGCATGCTTCAGCATATAACACCTTTTCTTTTTGCTAATGGACCATGGTGTTAACATAACGTCCATCCATCAAGAAAACAATGGGGCAGTCAGTAATCCTCACAGCTGCAGAGCTGCTGTCACCCCGAGAAAAGCCCCAAAAACCTTATTAAAATTGTGTTTACTTTCACTTTGCATTCCATCTGCTGCCGGGAAAAATGACAATGTCAGGTTGGTAATTAAGTGTTTTACCTGGGTTGATTTATATAAAAACATTGCTTTATATAGTTGTTAAAAAGTGGAAACTTTGAAGAACATGAAATCACCAATGTCACAAATTCAGTACAGGACCCAATTCACATAATTACACTGAAATAAATACCTAAAGATCATTATAAAAAACTGTTTTGAAACCAGATCTGTTCATATAGATTACGTGTATTTATCCAACATTTTAAACGCAGTCTGTATATTTTATTAAAAAAAAAATCAGCTTTTTGATTTCATAAAAGAGCAGCCACTCTGGAACGAAAAAAATATATACTTTAAATTTTAAATCGATTAAAAAATAATTAAGATTCAGTGATGGTTGAAAAATTAATTTCAGTACATCACTATTGAAATTGTTGAAATTTACAGACCTTTCATGTGGCTGCACAGAGCACGACCACCAAGTAAAAGTAGTCTTCCGTTATAAAAACTTTTCTTATCTAAAAACGTTCTTCATTGACACCAAATATACTACTTGAACTTTGTGTTCACTTCTACTAATCTGCCATTTCCATCCAGTAGAAGCTTAGATTCCTGTGAGCTCAATTGGCACACCATTACTATCATGCAAAAAGCTGATTCTATGTCTTGTTTTGTCTTTTTCTGTAGAGTGTGCCCATTTACTTCTGGCCCACAATGCACCTGTCAAGGTGAAGAACGCTCAAGGATGGAGCCCTCTTGCTGAAGCCATCAGCTATGGAGACCGGCAAATGAGTAAGCAAAAGACCCCCGCTGAGTGTCCATCACCAGGCATAGTTGTTGGTATTGTTGCTGTTATTATTATTATCATTATTACTGTTATCCTTGTTATGTATCTTTATGAGTTCACTCTGTAACAAACCAAATCCAAAATGGCCCACCCTTGCGACGCTGAATGACAGGCAGTAGAGTCATTATAAGGTCATTATAGTATCAGAGATTGTGCTGTGCTCTAATTTCATCTTGCTTTGATCTCTTACATAGAGGACAAAGTCGGGTTAAATAAAATCTGGAGTTTTCAGCCAAGCCCCCTCACTAGCTGAACTTCCGGGCAACTGACAGACCTTCATTCCTGAGCTTTTCAATTAGTTGAATGACGCAGCAGGTTAAAACGGTGGGAAGTCACAGGTCAGGGCATAATCCTGTACTGGGAAAGATATTTTTTAGTCTCTTTTTCTTTGCCTTACCATTTGACTGCATTTTGCAGAGTGAACCCTGAAGTATTATGGTAAGGACGGACAATGGCACTTAGGAGTGGATCTCTGTAAGCTAGAACATTTTCTTTAGGGACAGAATGTTCTTGCACAATGACAACAAAGTTTCCCTATGTGAAAGAGAGGGTGTGGTAAAACCAGGGTAATTAAGTTTGATGGGAAACCATCCACAATTATCCTCAATTGTAAAGTCTATAGCTTATTATATTAATATAATGGATGGAGAGATAAAAAATATATAACACACTTTAGATAGTCCTTCATACATTTTACAGTCCCAGACAATGGAAAAGCACCGTATTGATTTTGTCGGTGTGTTGCGTGATGTCATAATGCTTGGGGTCTCCCATCACTGATCACCTTTGCTGGTCTTATTGTGATGGTGGGTGTGATTATGCCTTTTTTATGTGCACAGATATGTGGGGGCTGTAGTCCATTTGCAGCTCTCGCAGCTGACACTTGTGAGCACGGCTGCCGAGCATAATCCACAGGGTGTGACTGTAAAATAGCAGCTGCCTAAACACTGCTGTGCAGCCAATGCCTCATACTGCCAAGCGAGCCGTTTTACGGGCCTGAATTGTAGATGGCACAGATTACACTGGACAGGAAAGTCCGCTTCTGTTATTAGCCCGTTCACTGCTCCTAAACCACCGGAATCCACTTCAGTATGGAGAAGGAGCCCTGAACAGGGCTGGACAGTGGTGCTCTTAGTGCCTGCAAGGCAGGCGATTCATCACTTTAAAGTACAAAAATTGCTTGTATACAGAATTGTGTGTTTTACATGCAGAAAAACATGAAGGAATTTCAGTGAAAATCAATTAAATGATTTTAGGTTTTATAATTTGTACTGTCAGGCACATTGTCAGATTGACAGGCGAAGTGTGGTCATTGGTATTTTACAGTATATGATATGGTAATAATGTTGTAAGATATCCATTAATACAGCCACACTTCCACTTTATGAAAGTGCATTAGTGCTGGAGTCTGGGTTTTGTGTGACCCAGCTCAGCATGTGATGGAAGGAGTGTCACCTGGGTCCCATCCTCCCTCCTCTTAGGAGCTTAAACAGATATAAACATTTGCTATAGTAAGAAAAATCATGACTGGTTAGGCTGAATAGCTGTTTGTTTGCAGCAGGCTGTTTCGTCAGCATGTTTGTTTTTTACTAAAACGCGGAGGTTGTAAAAGATGAACCACTTCCATCTAGTTACTTTAACAGGGTTCTGTAATTCAGGATAAACAGGAAAGTGGCTTTGGCGTGGGAGGGGCAGCCGTGCAGGGCGCATCCTGAAAGCCCCCACCTCCAACGAGCAAGGGGACGTCCTCAGAGGCTGCAGCTCCAAATTTCGTTTAACACTTACGATAAACGTTATTAAATACACGCCAGCACGTATTTGACTTAATTAAAGGAAGAAAACATCTGTTTGAAATTCACACCCCCCCCCCAAAGACTTCTCCATTCTCTTTGCTGTCCTGTCCCTCCGTTTTAGGTTTTCAAAGGCGACAGTTTTCCCCTTCAGAGCCATTTCTTCTTCCCTTTGTTGAGCCGTGAGTGAGGAGGCCAGCTGTCCGTAGCCTTCCATAGCTGCCCTTTGGGTCAGCACCAGTGCTGTGCTCTCCCTCACGCTGACCTGGCTTGCCTTTGTTGCCAGCTTACCTACAGCGTAAAATGCCGGACAGGAATAATACAGCGCGTCCTCTTTGACCTTCCTGGCGGTCGGCCGGCAGTGACACACTGATAAACGTCACCTGGCGGCTTTGTACCTCGCTGCAGAAGGTTGTCATTGTGATGTTCATTTCATGATTCCTCTTAAACGGACTGTTTTACTCTGCCCAGTTCATGCTCCAGCTCCAGTTATATTTGTACTCTGGGAGCTATTGTTTAGCCCATGGAGCAAGGGATTGTAGGTGGCACGTGCCAGGTAGAGGTATCTGGGCATTGCTACGTGCAAATCAAGCTTGCTGGTCTCTGCCCTGCTTTGTGGTTGTGCTTTTTAAAAGTGCATTGCAGTTGTAATTACACCTGGCCTAGCTATCTCCTAAGGGTGAGGAAGCATACCAAATCTTCCCAATCCCCTTAACTTCCTGCTCATTGTGCCTGACTTCCTTCTGATGTCACCCCGCAGCATTAATGCCTCCTCCCCCCCCCACCCCCGCATGCGAGTGCCGACAGAAGGGAGGCTGTTCACAGTGCTCGCTTTGTCAACCCGATGCAGCATCTACAAGGACGTGGGTTTTGCTGCCGTTCACGTGGTGAACTTAACTAGGTAGAAAATGCTCAGTTGGGTCAACTAATCATACAGCTGTGCAAGGAGGGACCAAAACAGGCTTCAGAGATAATGAAGCATTTGTTATTTGTGCATTTTTTTTTAAATCCATAACTGCTATGTACAGCTGTTCATTATTTTTAAGTCCATCAGAGTTATAGGTGACATATGTCTTTTGTACATGAGATTACAGCTTTACATGATTTTTTCTTTTGCTTGGTTTTTTTTGTATTTTGCTTGGTTTTTTAGCTAACAAATGCCAAGTAACTGTTTTGGAACCACTGAGCGAGTACGGGCGTGTTTCAGTCATCAGGATCGTTATTAGCTCTTAGGGAAAACTGACAGTAGATCAGCATGTGGGGCATTATGCAGGGATTAAGTGACCTGACAGTGTAGAGGAAGTTTAAGCTCGGGTGACTCTAATCAGCACCTGTCAGCACTGTGTTAAGGGCAGATCGGATATTAAATCAATGCTGAATGTATACCATTATGAATTACATACAGAGTGACATTATAATTTATGATTTATGCCTCCTGAAACTCAACTAGTACAGAATTGTGCTAACAGTCATGGGTTCAAATCCCCGGGTGTGCACATAAATTGCATTCCTTCCCTGTACTGTAAGTTGCTTTGGATAAAGGCATCACACAAGTGAAATATTAAATGTAAGTGTCCCCCTAAGCAAATGCAGAAATAGAAGCAAACTTTAAATACATTAACAAGCTTTGCTATGTTGGGTGATTTCTAGGGAGGTTGATTGTTGGCTTCAGTCCCGGCGGATGATTTTACTGGCTTTAACAATTCTGCACCTGAATGTGATAAGTCGCTTGATAAGTCGTATCTCTCAGTGATATAGCCTGTGAAGTGTGCGAGTGAGAGGGAGAGTGACCGTACCTTGCCTAGCTTTCTGTAATCATATCTTGTTAATACAGTCCATTTCCCCCAAAGACATTGCTTTATTTGGCTTGAGTGTAGGCAGGGTGGAACTGAATTGCATTGATTAGGTTTATTGCCCAATAAAACCATTAACAGTAGCAGCCACACCTAAAGTAACAAATGCAGCTATGTTCCTGAATCACCGATGATCAATGAATATTTTGTTACTACCCGTATTTAGGGAAAAGAGCTCAAGATCCCAAGCGCTCTGTATTAAATCTTTTTATGAGGAAGTTGCTCCAATTTGTTTGACACTCAATCTGCAAACGTTTGCAAAGAAGCAGGCCTTTTGGGCAGGCCTGTCGTGGAAGCACTTCGGGGAGAAGTCAGTGTTAATGTTATGTGAATTGCCTTTTATTCCTCCCTCATCACTGGCTCCCTTAACTATAATAAAATGGAAAAGCGGGTAGGAGCAAAGGCTAGAAATAAGAAGGATTTATTGTATAAAACTGGATTGTTCTGTCTGACCGCTGACTTAGCATGGGCTCACGGTTAAGCCGCTCTTTCATAAGCTACCCGATAATGAATTGGCATTAAGCATTCAGTGGTATGCCTTTGCCCGTGTTTTCTGCAAGGGTGGTCTGTCATTCCCTATGTGATGTTTGCTAAGTACTAATATATTACACTTAGTCTTGTTAAGGAAAGACCCAGACAGAGTTGTTCACATCCTTATTAAAATTACAGACCCCCCCCCTCCCAAAGCCCTGCAAATTAGGAGCAATCTCTCTCATCAACAGCAGCACCAAGGTCAGTGTAATGGAGGAGGGAAGCTTAGATTTAACCTAAATAAACAACTGGCCAAAAATGGCTGTAATTGCAGTGTTATCCTTGCCGCTGATGAGTCTTCAATCATGCCGTGTCTCATCGGACTGTATGCAATCTCTACAGGATTTCGCAGAGTGTTTTTTTTTGGGATTGTTGTGGCCGAAATGCTTGATTTTGCAGTAGCTTTTCTCAAAATTTGTGATGCAAATTGTATGTAATTGCTTTCTGTGTGTGTGTGTGTTTGTGTATGTATGATATCATGGGGGTAGGGGAGTAATTCTTGTAGCCTTAGTGTGACACACTGTAAACAGAAGTGAGTGTCCGGTGAGGGCTGGCTGTTCAGCAACACGTGCATCTGAGCTGCTGACTGTGTGGGAATACAGTTACTGCAGTTTATGGTGAGGAATTAAAAGCCCGACTGCAGAGTGCAGTGTGTGTAAGGTTAGTGCTGATTTTTCCTAAGTCTGGACACAGTAAAATTTATACAAAAACAGGGCTTCAGATGGTGACTATAATGGTTGCCAATGCAACTAGATTTTTTTTTATTTTGCGACTAGTTTTTTCATTCATCAGTGCCAACTGCCGCTCAGAATCCAAGAAAAAATAAATACATTTAAAAAGGCAAGAAAAGTGGCAGCTCTTAATTATGTGCACTCTTAACCCACGTCTGCCTTTCTTGCTACATTATCACGAGATTAAAGCCTGGATCGATCCAGAGCAGCGTTGACAGATTGGGCAGCATTTGTCAAATCGTCGCGTTAGAAACTCTTCACGCAATCTGGCACCCTGTTACTGGGAGTGTGGAGCCTCGGAAGGGGCATGGAGGGGAAAAAAATCGACGGTTAGGAAAAAATGGACTCTCACAAAGGTGGGATGGACTTCTGCGAGATCCCACGATACTTTTCCTTCACTTATAATTATTGCGCTATGTCCATTAAAAGGACAAAAGATAGACTTTATTTATAGACTAATAATTATAAACCTAAACGATACAGGCACATCCTGTAAGCTGTGCTTTAAGCATTAAACTACCACGTAACTATTTATTAATAATTGCATGGCATCCATTCACCACCAGTGACTTTAAGCAATATAGCTGGACTATTGAAGGGCAGGCACAAACCTTGAAGAGTATTACAAACAGTTAAAGATATTACAACCAGAAAATTGCATATATAGCTAATTTTACTGTGGTGTTGAGTTAAGGTTTAAACTTGGACGCTCTTTCTGGAATATTTAAGTAAAGATCCGCATATCCTCACATACATCATCAAGCAGGAATATCAGGAACGTGTACCTGGTTCGGGTTTAATCCCTAACTATGACTCCGCTGTACAGTTACCTCTATATTCAGTTTTCTGGCTGTAATATCTTTCATCAAAAGCAATCAACACCCCTTTGTTTTCCAGAGTTCTTTACATGCAAATTTTAATATTTCAGTGTTTGTGTGTGCACTTCACGTTCAGTAGCCCAGCTGTCTTTCTTACATATTGCATATTACATATTGCATATTTCTGTGTCATTTAGTATTATGTTATTAGGGAGAAGGCAATAGTAGTAGGCAGGTCAGATAGGAGAAAGCAAAGGCGGAGCACAGACAAAATGTGCCATGTAAGTATTTTTTTTATTTATTTCACATTTAGCATGTGATGAAGATTATGGCTCCTAAAAAGCATTTGGCTCTTAAAGTTTTTTTTTTTTTTTTGTCTGGAGTGTTCTTTCATATATTTTGTACTGGAGACTTATGTGTATTGTTTGACTTGAAATAATTAGTTAGGGTATAAAGTGATATTTTTATGATTAATTTTCTTTATTACATTTAATTTGGCAAACGATTGCACAATTTGCACTTTAAGAAATATCTGTTCATTTTTGTGGAAGTTGTTACTGAATAAAACAAAGAAGCAGGCTTCTGTAAATCATGTTGGCCGTGGATTTCTTCCTGTGGCGTGGTGGCCTTGATTTTGTTTGAGCTACATGACCATTATATTTTCCTATTCTTTGCATGCTCAAACAATGCGCTGATTAGAAGTTATAATCAATTCATTAATTGATTAATTAATTTCCTTGCTACCAAGCAGCATATCTTTCTTCTGTTTCTAGAAATAAACCCAATTTATCCTGCATTAGTTTATAATTAAATATTTTTATTATATTGATATTTGCGGACCATGGCCCTAAGTACCAGCGTAGCTGATAAAAATCAATATGATGACTGCAGCCCAGTGTAAAGCATGTGGGTTTGGCTTTAATTAAGACGCTGTTTGATGGATGCTTTCACTTCCCTGGGATGTATTATGAGCAGGAGGTCAGTCTTCCGGTCACTGTAGAATCACTCCGTCGTCTCCATGCTGGCACGACACCGTCTGAAAGAGCCTCATTAAACAGCGCTGCCCGACAGCTGCTGCTGTCTTCAGAGGGTGCGCCGCGCACTCGGTCCTGCCGCACCTTCACTCCCGCCGCACCCTCACTCCCGCCGCACCCTCACTCCCGCCGCCGCGCCGTCTCTCTCGCTGACTCTGGGGCCGTGCTGAAAAGCAGCCGCAGCTCATCCGAAGCCTAATTTCCATTACATCCGGTCGCCTCTAAATGGCATTTTAATGCCAGTTGAAGCCTCCCGGTGCGCCCCGCAATGAGTGCCCAGTCAGCACGGGCACAGGCACGGGCACCTCCCCCACCCGGGCTGCTCCACCCCTTCTCAGTATGCACCCTGAGAAAAACCCCCCGCTGACATCATCTGGAGTGTCTTTTTTTGTTTGTTTTCGTTCTGCGGCCCTGGTGCATCTCCATAGGGCATCCCTGCATGCTTCTGCCTTTCTCTCTACACTAGAATTTGACCCAGTTTATGGAATTAGTCTTAGATATGAGGGCTGTATTTTGCGGTTTTGTGTAATTCAGCTGTTTAACATCCATAAGCCAATGAGAATAACTCGATTTTTGGCCCTTTTAAATTCCTCTACAGTTCACTATGGCTTCAGACTGCACTTAGAAATGTGAATATATTAGGAAATATGATGCAATTCCGTCTCCATGAGCTGAAATTCCTCCAGCAGCAGGTGTGACTTCCAGCTCTGTGCTGTGATTTATGCTCTGATAGTGTGCCCAGCTGGTCACGTTTACCCATCATTCATAGTTTGAACATCCAGCTGCCTTTCTGCTCTGTTTTGTTTCGTTTGAGTGATTCGTTGAATAACGCTGATAAAAAGTGCTTAACGCTGTTGTTTTTATGGCCATTACCTCTATGTTTAACAAAAAAAACGTAGCGTTAGACTGAGTATCCCTTCAGTTTTAAAATATAACTCTGTCAAATACATGCTTTCAAAGCACCTAGGATCCTCCCGGAGATCCAGGGTTTTATGCGTTTCTTTCTGTCTCTCAGTCACAGCTTTGCTAAGGAAACTGAAGCAACAATCCAGGGAGAGTGTGGAGGACAAGAGACCGCGGCTCCTGAAAGCTCTTAAAGAGGTAAAACTCCCCATCGTAGAGGTGAATAGGTGGGACTCAACTGCCATCCTGGAGTAGATCCATCCATCTGTCCATCCATCTGTCCATCCATCCGTCCATCCATCCACCTGGTGGTATGAAATGTTTATCTATGTCAAGACAGCACAGGAAGTCTGACAGTTTTTCCCCATAATGCTCAGTGGGCTTATTAAAATAGAACAGAAGCGTTGAAATAACCGGTGAGACGCTGCTGGTGTCTCAGGCCGTGAGAATGAAGCCAGGTGCACTGACCCGGACTCGCTGTAGACATGGGCATTCGTTGATATGCCGGCGCCGGGATGGGCCCCCTCGGGGGGGGGGGGGCAGTGAGAGCAGCAGATAAGGCTAGTCAGCCTGACTGTCAGAGAGACGATATTCCCGCTTAAAGCAGACGTCAGGGACTGACCTCAGGGCCCCGTATCACCAATTTAAAAAAGATAGGAGTGATCTCTTACAGCGGTGCACTTTAAATCGCTACCGCACTGGTTCATCCATCTGCTGTTAACCCCTAGTCAGGTTGAATAAGTGAAAATTGTAAAATCATGTTCTGTTACTTAAGTTAGATGCATCAGTGCACAGGCATTGAGCCAAATATCTTTAGCATATTTTTAGCAACTTAACATCCAGTGTTTTCAGTTGTTACATATAGCTTTCTTCTTTTCAGCTCGGAGACTTCTACTTGGAACTTCACTGGGATTTTCAAAGCTGGGGTGAGTTTCTCCGTGGATTAAATATTTGATCTTTGCAGAGTTCTAACTCAAACAATCTGAAGAAAGACACACCATCTCTTTGCTTAAAAAAATACTAAAATTGAATGATTGTATTGTATCTAATGAAGGCAGAGATCATGATGGCCTTTGGGATGGGGAGTGCAGTCCATGTAGGGTTGTAAAGGGGCGGAAAGTTTCCGGGAAGTTTCCGGAAACTTTCCATCCCATGGGAAGTTTAGCTGGGGAATTTTGGAAATATTCCAAGGTGGAAACTTTGCATGGGAATTAGTGGGAATATATGGGAATTAACAGGAAAATTCCCAAAATTTTGCATCCCTAAGTCCATGACACCTCAGTCACGCTCTGTCACAGCGATACATCATCACTATGAATAACCCCTGTGAAACCCAAGGAGTCAACAAAAACGCCGGGTTTAACACCCCAGCCAGATGTAACGCCTGTTCAAACTACATTAAAATATATATAACTCAGCCGCAATATTAAGTTTCCCATCATTGTAAGGTCGCATCGAGCTACAGTTAGCGTTTGCTAACCTTTTTATGAGTTTCATATCTGTGTCTCTCTGACTGACCATCTCCAAAAATCCAACAAGAGATGGGGGGGATCATTTTGTTCCTCAAAGGTCAAAATTCTGCTCTCTGTTACTTAATTTCTCAGCCCCATGGTTGACATCTCCGGTTCCTCTACATCCCACCACCCCCCCCCCACTTCATAAAGTGAATAAAGGTGCAATTCAGCAATTTTTTTTCTCATCCACCATAATTTCGGAATGTCAGTTATGATAACCAGAGGGCTTTCATGCATTTGTCATTTATGAAATTGCTTCAGAAAATTAGCCCCAACAGGAATTGTATAAGAACCTAAAATATGAATTCTGATGGTCAGGTGACCTTCCCTTAATTCACTGTTAAAACTATGGGGCCAGAGGCCAGTATGAAATCCCCAGTCCACACCCAGGTATACTCATTTACTGCAGCCCAGTGGAGCTCATGTCTCTTTAATCCTATAAATTATGAAGTAACTTGCTTTAAGCTGTGTGTTTTATGAAAATGTGATATGCAGCAAAACCACAGGGGAAGAGCTCTTAAGTAGCACATAGCACAGTGACAACTTATTGGCCCAGGGGGTGGAAGAATTGACATCAGGGGAAAGACAGCTAGCCTGTACTATAGCATCACTCACGGTTATGTTGTGGTCAGGTCACGGTCATGTCGGTCCACGCCCAGCCACCAAACCGCCCAGCCACCAAACTACTTCCCCTTATTAAGGGGAAGTGTATAATAGAAAAAGAATTTATAGGCACGAACCGGAATGCTTGAAAGTACTGCTTGATTTCCTTTCTTTTTTAAGAAAAAAAATGTGACTGTGTTACAGAAGTCAGACAATAAGAAGTACACGTCTTTGGTTTGTTTCTACGATTGCAGGTTGTCTGTGGGCTATTAGACGGTCTGACTGATGGCTTGAGTTGGCTGATACTCCTTTTACGAGCACATAGGAAACTGTAACGCAACCGAACGGTCAAACGTACTCCACCTATGTTAAATTCTGCATGCTCCCTTTATTCTGAAAAGCAGAAGAAGAGAGCAGCAGTTTCACGGCGTTCACAAGAAGTCGGCAGGAGCTCGCCCCCCAGTGGTCGGTTTCATTGCCCACAGCCTCGGTGCCTTCAAACGGCCCCCGCAGAGCATGTCTGCACTTGCCATAGCCATCTGGGACAGAGCAAATAATAAAGGGATTTTAATTCCAACCCCAAATAATAAAGCCTACGATACAATAAAATACCTATAAACTTGCCTATTTGAGAATGTTCTTCCATCTCTGTCTAATTCAGGAGGGTGTGGGGGGCTAGGGGGCTAGGGTTTGGTCCTTAGAGTGCCAAGAAGAAATCTTAGTGAGCTTAGAGCAGGGGTCTCCAACTCCGGTCCTGGAGAGCTAGCATCCAGTAGGTTTTCTATCATACCCGGCACCTGTTCTCAGGTAAATACCAGGAATAGATGTGGCTCATCAGAAACCAAATGGGACAGAAAATCTACTGGATAGAAGCTCTCCAGGACCGGAGTTGGAGACCCCTGGCTTAGAGAGTACACACAGGATCAAAGGCGCCGCCCTGCTGGTTGCAGAGATGACTTTTGCCATCGATCCGCTGTCCCACCCGCTTTGAACTGAAGTAGATAAAAAGTTTCCATTAAGGGCAGGTGAGCATGACAGATTTTGTGTAGTGACTGAGCCAGGATCTGATTTGCGCTGTTGTAGAGGAATAACTGACTTAATTCAGTTCACAAAGAATGAAAAAGGATGTGTAAAAAGTGCACTCCGGTCAAGTTAAAACCCACAAATCACATCTTCACCAAGGATTATGATGCAGTGGTCCTTAATTGTGACTTTGTGCACCAACTGATAATTGCTCCACCTAGTGGTTAGAAAATGCACATTCTTGCCTTTGTACCATGACACTCCTTGACATGGATGAAGCCTTTTGTTTGGAAAAATATAACTGAAGGTGTCAAACATGTAAATGTATTGTTATATAAGAAACAAACATGCAATTTGGAATGAGTGACGATCTAACTTAAGAATTTAAAATGAGGATGCGTGTAAATTATTCATCAAAAGGTCGCGTTTAATGATGCGCAGCCTAGCACACTTGACTGTATAAAGTCTGAGTGCTTGAAGCATTGAAGCACTGGAATATGGAGCATCTCCAGTGTTTAAATAAAAATGTGTCAGGCTTAATTATCATTCCATCATAAACAGAGAGAGTCCTGTCTCACTGGCCCACTCGTGCGTGGTTACATATGATGTCCTAATAAACAAATTGATTAATTTTCTGATATTATAATATCGAAATATGATATTATATAGGCAAATTGTATTAATGTGCCTCTATTTGAAGAGGGAGGAGTTGTTTCAAGAATTCCTCATTGTTTTTTGTATATTTTTATGTGTGCATTGTTCCATTTTGGTTTTTGATTTTGTGTAAATATATCACTACAGCAAAGAGGTTCTCAAAACATTTGTTGTCAACCTAATGCCGGATGTTTTACTGGCTGCTTAGTCGTTCACACACCCAGAGCAAAGATTCAACAGATAAACAAAAATAAATAAGTAACAATAGATGTGCAACAGTCAGAGAATTGTACAAAACATAGGCTGCATTCACATTACAAGCCTCATCGTTCAGTTCCGATTTTTAGCTCAGGTCGGATTTGCCTGTCTTGATGGTTCACATTCATAAGTACAAGTGACTGTAATGTGAACACATCTATCCCCCGAAATAGCACGCGTGCACACACAGATACATTTTTGCATGAGTCCTCTGCGTCATCAATAACAAAAAACAGTCATGTTTTTTGATCTGACTGTTCTCATTCATGTCACATGACCATGAATTGGATATGTATCTGACCTAGAACCACATATGAAAGGGACTAAAATCTGATTTAAAAAGATCTGATTTCTGTGTCCACACAGCCCTGAAAACATCACACCTATATTATATTAAGGCAAGTAAGTTAGATTTGTCACTTCAACCTGGTAATGTGAACGTAGCCTTAAAAATTACAACATGGAGCACAGAACATGCTCTGTACAAGGTCCTTCAAGTACTTTTTTTTGTGTTTATTTTTTTGTGATTTTCGTTTCTCTTTTTATTTTAGTGCCTTTGCTTTCCCGAATTTTGCCTTCTGATGCCTGTAAGATCTACAAACAGGGTATCAATATCAGGTATGTTTTCCAAGGATTTCTATACTAGCTTTAGTTCCTACACCTCGGGTATGTCATACCTTTTCTCTTCAACCTTAGAAAATACCATGGTGAAGATTTATTTTCATTGAAGATACTGCAAAAATGTTTGATAAGCAAGGGTGAATGATAAGAACCTTAATTTGGCTGGTAAAGAAAATTCCATATTTTTTTCTACTAATGTTTTCGTAGTCTTCTTAACAGATTACATACAGTATAGGTTGACCATGGGAAAAATTGATTCATAAAATCAAGCTTGCTTCCTGCCTTCTTCTAAGATGCAGGTTTTTCTCCTACCAGACCAAGGCATACAGGGTCCTAGTGCTCCCGTTGGAAATGGGAGTTTGAGTAATTGGCTTTGCGGTCTTATTAATAGGCTCACCTCAGAAACGATAGACTCAATAGGTGGGAACCTTCCAGATACGCAGGTCTTCAGGGGCCTTCGCCTTCCAGGCTGCGCAACTGTGCCACCGGCATATTTAGCTGTATGTTTCCAGGCCTGGCATTTCCAGCCGTGCCGACTTCACTTGCATTCCATTTGTAAACTCACCTGCTGTTTAGATTAATTTAGAAGGAAGTGCACCCTTGTTTTCACCGGCAATGCTGCCTTTCAACTAAAATCCAGCCTGAATAGTTCAAAGTGCCTGAACTTGCCTCCCCCTCACCCCCCTTCGCCCCTTCAGACTCGACACCACCCTCATAGACTTCACAGACATGAAGTGCCAGCGAGGAGACCTCAGCTTCATCTTCAACGGGGAAGCTGTGCCCTCTGAGTCCTTTGTTGTTCTTGACAACGAGCAGAAGGTCTACCAGAGGATACACCATGAAGTAAGAGGCTCCTTATTTAATTGCATCATATGGTACCCAATAGCGACACACGCTACTGGTGAAATAGCCACCTTCTTACCACCAAGGATAAAACTGCCCATGTTCCGAAGGTCACTGGTTCAAGTCTAATGAGTAGTGGTGTCAGCACTGGGCCATTAACCTCAAGCGCTCCAGGGACTGGCAAACCTTTCCTTCTTACATCATTTGTCTGCTAAATAATTGTAAAATGCATCTTTTTTTGAAGCCATTTGGAACTTAGCACTGGATTCATGAGGAAAAAAATTGTTGGATCATATTGCAGTCTTTATTGTATTATAGGTTGATATTGAGTATTATTGTTCAAAGATGCCAGTCTAATGCCCACAATAGTGTCTAATGTGTCTGTACTATTCTGTGATGTTTCTTCTGTATGGTAGGTGTGAATGTCACTTATGGTGCCCAGTAACATCCTAAGGGTTGATTTATTACTGATGTACTACTGACGTGAAGACCACATTTGGGGATTACGTGCCGGTCAAAAATTGAAAGAACTTGTATTTTGTGACACAAGCATCTCTCGATTGTCCATTGGCCAGGGGAAAACCGGCTGATGTGGAGAATGAATCGCTATTTTAGGAGTATTTCACGGTACTTTACTTAGAAAAACTGGTGTAATATTACATTTGATTTCACAACATCAGTTCGACGTCATATGTCACTGCGTATTCACACCGACATCATACGTTAATTTTTGGTTCTGACCAAAAGAATTTCAAATTGAAGATACATCCTGGATCTTAAAGTGAAGATTATTAAAAGGTCAAACCACACAAAAAAGCTACACATGCAAGCCTTAGTTTATTTAAGACTTTTTTATTTATTTATTTATTTATTTTTAAACAGTATTATATTCAATTTCAGTTGCACTGTTAAGAAGAGGACACAGTTTATAAGGATAAATAAAGGAATAGTTTTGAATAAATTTGTCTGCAGCTCGTTCTGTTAAAAAATTGTGAGAAAATCGTATCGTGAACTCAGAATCGTGAATCGTATCGAATCGTGAGTTGAGTGTATCGTTACATCCCTAATAAACACCTTTTCTACCCTCTGTGATCCGACTGAAAACAATCATGATGTTCGGATCCCAAGTAAGGTTGACTGAGAGAGTGTAGAAATACCAGCCTTTATATGATACCTCCCTATGGTATTATAAAGACTCCCAGATGGCTGCAAACTAAAGTAAAATACATGTTTGTAACTACAATGCCATATACCTGTCTGTATCCTTATGTGCAGTAAGCATGTCATGCACAGTTTGTTTCAGTAAAATGCCTTAATATAACATCCATTCTTCCTAAACATGAGCAGTATCTTCTACAGCACCACCCTGGCCCTGGCATCCTGGCATCAAATTGTGTGGTGGCCAGGCGCAATGAGGCAGGAACGTCCACTGGGCCACTGACGGTCCAGCACTGTGGTGCATCCACCACTGCAGTAGGTGCCAACCAGCCCTGATGTAGACTTTTTCTTTCAGGAGTCAGAGATGGAGACAGAAGAAGAGGTGGACATTTTAATGAGCAGTGATATTTACTCAGCCACCCTCTCTACCAAATCCATAACCTTCTCCCGTGCACAGACTGGCTGGCTCTTCAGAGAGGACAAAACGGTAGCAAGATTTCCGAGCTTTCAGATAAATGCCTTTAGCCAAGGATATCCATGCTACATACCTCATTTCCATACCGACCCTCGAAGAATGAATGAAGTCTTCTTTGCAATGTCTCTACAGGAGAGAGTCGGGAATTTCCTAGCAGATTTCTACTCTGTCAACGGCCTGGTGCTGGAGTCCAGGAAGCGCCGGGAACACCTGAGTGAGGAGGACATCCTGCGGAACAAGGCCATCATGGAGAGCCTGAGCAAAGGGGGGAACCTGATAGAGCAGAACTTCGAGGTGAGTCTTGGCAAAAGGGCAACCTCATACAGCAGAACTTTGAGGCAAGTCTCAGCAAAGGGGGAACCTCATACTGCAGAACTTTGAGGTGATTTTCAGAAAAGGGGGAACCTCGTAGAGCAGCCCTTTAAGGTGAGCCTCTACAAAGGGGGAAACTCATAAGACAGAACTTTGAGGTGAGTCTCAGAACCTCACATACTTTTACAGGCTACAGCCAATCTCTCCCTCAGAGTTTTGCTAGTCTTTGACATCCTCTGCTCTCTTATTTTGATGGTTCTTCTCACATATCAAGCTAAGCTGTACCAACCCACTCCCACGGCCCCTTTGGGGAAGGTGCCGAGCTTTTCCATGTGCATAACAGAGCTCTCCTGCTAATTGGCATTCCCAGCCTCGTAAATTACTGCACACAGTCTTAGTTCAACAGTCCTGGTTTTAATCCCAGTTTTCTTTATCCATCTGTCGGTTTTCTGTATGCTTGACTGCATATGTATAGCTGCTGCATTACTGACTGAGTGCCTGCATCAAGTTTGCACCAGTGGACTGTGGGAAACTGGAAGACTTTAACGTTTGTGCTCTGAAGGTCACTTTTTCTGTGAACACCATGACAAGGGAGTTAAATCATTGCCATGGATGGGGGGAGGGGGGCTACGACAAGTCTGATGGTCTTTGTGCTCCCCTATTCACAGCAGGCTTGTACGGCCCCATTAACACAGGAACGACATTTGTAGACAATCGCCATCTCTGCTGCTGCATTCCATGACAATCCCAAAACCACAGATTATTCTGTATGGGATTTGCAAGAAAGAAAGGCCTTAGACTTACAGGGGTAGCACCTTAGTGTTGGAAAATGCAGACCATAGAACAGTGTTTCATTTGTAATTACTTAAGCTGTTATTTAGTGTAATTGGACAGGGCTGGAACAAATTTAATGAACACTAAGGGATCCACTTTAAAACAGATGGCAAGGTTGTAGTCTTAAGAATATATATAAGGTTATATATCTCTGTATAGTGGGTTTAAATGGACATATGACTCAGTAGAGCTGACAGAGTTCTAACGCAGGCAGGGAACTGCTCATGTGCCATATAAGGTCATGATGCAGCATGAGGAGGATCAGGACCCCGTTCTTCAGAAGTGGTCTGATTGGATTTCAGCTATCAAATTGTATCAGAGCTTGAAAATGAGTTGTTCAAAAGAAAAAGCGTGATTCTGAAGTCGGATTAAATCACGTAATCCAGTCTTGGTTTTGATCCGGATCAAATCTTTAGTATGTACTTGTCAAAACATTTCAGCAGGATTGAATACCTTTGATCCAAAAAGTCAAGATTTTTCTGATCCCCTCTAAAGGGTGAATTCAAGGTGGATTTCAGGAGCAAAATGTAATAAAATTTTTAATTTTTTCATAGAATACAAGTTATCTGTCATGTAGTATATATACATTTACTTATATTATGTACTTGATTTGTTTAATCGTTACAGTGATGAAGCAAATAAAGTAGGCATTACACTACCTAGTAAGCTATTCACTATAGTACAGTACAAAAAAAAGTCCACATAAATAATCCCACAAACAACTGTTAATATCAGACAAAAATAATATATTTAATTTGAACTGTCATTCATCAGTGTATATTTAATTACAATGCCGTAATCATCAGAGATTCAAAAGTAGTTTCTAACAATTGCATCCAAAAAGGTTAACTATTGGGAATTTTTTTCTTTTTATGATTTAAAAAGCATGTTCAAAATATTCACAATGTATTTGTGGAAAATGAATATTTGTTAAATATTTATTTTAAAACTATCAAACCTCAGATGAGAGGTTTGATAGTTTTAAAGAAATTGAAGATAGAAGGGGCTGTTTGTGTTATTTTATTGTGCTGTTTTCTGTCTCTTCAAATAAAAGCACTTAAAGTGACCCCATACTGGCAGTTCTGCCAGTTGATCTTTACATAGCTAGTAGCCTACATTGTGATATGTCGTCCCATTTAGAACACTGCTAATCCGGATTTGGTAATCCTGAAAAATCTGTATCACGATCAGGGTGATCCAAGCCAATGTTGCTTTGAAAAATCGGCACAAAGGTAACCTGACCCAGGATAATAAAACATGGCATTTCTAAATAATATCATTCCGATCCAGTTTAAACTTTTTGAACAATAGGATCCAGGAAATAAACAGGGGAGACTTATGCACTGGTAAGGATGCAGGCCCTGTGAATGGCAGCCCTGTCCTCTGCTGTGGCCTGCCTTTCCTCAGGAGCGAAAAAAGGCATGAAAACAAAAAATGATAAAAATTGATACCAGATCATAAGTAGCCCCTCATTTCTGAGCAAGGGATAGGGTTAGATGACCCTTTCAATTTATATAAATGGTTGTCCACCATTTCAGTGGTATGTGTACTTGGGTGACTGACTCGTTTTTGAAGCGGTTTTCCAGCCTCCATGTGCTGATGTCTTCTGTTCTTTTGTTCTTACGTCAGCCGGTGAGAAGACAGTCCCTGACTGCCCCATCACCCACCACCATCTCATGGGAGGAGTACATCAACGCAGAGAATGGAAAGTACGTACTGTTTCGGGGGATTTTACCTGTTCAGCATTCACAGACTTGAGCATAACCTTCTTGAGAGGAACGCTGCTGAGCTGGGGCAATGGGTGATTTGGGACTGGTTGAAAAGACAGATGCCAGTCCCTCACTTCAGTACTGCTTACATGTCTTGAATTGCAACTGCTGGTATTTTATAGGCTCGTATGAAATCCTTAGGTGTCCCCTCAGGGCTTTTCATTTTCAAAATTTAGACTAGCATTTAGCATTAGCATGCTAGCTTATTGGCCTCCTCTTAACCATTGATGTAGTGTTCCATTGAAGATATGGAAGAGACATTTGATAGACTACTTCTTTAACATTGACATTATTTTTATTATAGATCCACCATAGATGTAGTGCATTCCAGCCTTCGTCAATGTGTGCTACCAAGAGTGCCAGCAGCTACTTATTAAGACAAACAAATATCCTTCTCAGAATTAGCAAATAGATAGTTATCAGTGCTAGTGATAAATTCATAGCCACACCCCTACAGGATCTCAGAGACAGACCAGCCCATGTCATTATTCAACCAGAGAAGTTTTTTCCTTGAGATCCTCATGACATTTTTTATTGCAATCTTTAATCTTGGCCATAACGTTGATGCTTGCCTTACACGCCACGACTTGTGCTGGGTATGTTTGAAGGGCTCCCCATCTGGGCAGAGAGTTGGTCTGCAAAGAAAGCAAGAAGAACTTCAAAGCCACCGTGGCTATGAGCCAGGATTTCCCCCTCGGCATTGAGTCGTAAGTGCTTCTCCTACGATTGCTCACTAAACAAGTCTCACTTGTCCGAAATAGCGTGACAGCATCAAGTAATTGTTACTGCCAAACCTCAATCCTCCCCACCTCTGTTTGTTTAAATACAATGAAGGGCTTCCTTGGTAGTTTTTTGAGTTGGACACTACAGAAATGGGGGTTTGACTCCTGCCCTCACTGTATTTTTGTGGCATTAGGATATTTTCAACTGTGTTTGCAAAGGTTTCCTCCTACAGATCAGGAAGGGCTGTGGTCTCTCTAAGGGGTTTCTTTTTATCTTTGTGTGAGTGCATGCCCTTCACTAGTGCTCTGTCTCATGATGTCTGCTTCCTGGGGCAAGCTCCAAGCTCACCTGGGGTTATGGACATGAATTATTCTTTATAATGTTTCTCATAACCTGAAAACTTAAAAAAAGCTGCCAACAAAAAAAGAACTTTCATTTAGCACTATCTGAACTGTAAGCAGCAAGGACATTGCATTTTGATACATTGTATTTTTTAGCTTGAGGTCAGAGTACAGGACAAACCATTTTTATGGCATTTCTACAGTACTTAGAGTTAATGACCTTGCTCAAGTGCCCAATGGTGATATGATTACTCAGTGGGGTTTGAACCAACAACCTTTTGGTTGAGAAGCCATACACCACCCCCTCTGAAGTGTTTTTTTTTTGTACCTGTTTATCAACCCCATTTATTTATGTACCCCTTTTGCTTCACTCCCTGTAGCCCAGATCCCACACGCTACTACCAAACACTGTAATTGTCTGAAGTTGGGTTTATTTCTCCTGAATATCCCCAACCCACCAGGCTTGTGTTTGTATCATATTTGCCGCCACCCATCCTTATCACACTTTGGGAAGGTAAAGTGCTGTAAACAAACACAAGTGGAGACATTCTCACATGCAAAGAAAAATGCATTCTGGTGGAATCAATCAACATTATCAGTAACATAAAGCTCACAGCACAGTAGGGAGAATGAGCAATGCTGATATGCACTGTGGGAGGCTGTAACTTTTTGTGCATGTTATGCAAAACTGTGAGCAGCCCAGCTAAGAGAAGCAGACATAGGATGTATTAATGACATTTTTACATCTTGCAGAAATGAACGTGCAAGGTTGCTATTTGTGTTAGGAGTGTGTGGCTTCATGCTCTCTATTCTGAACTGCTCATACTGATTACTGAAACAGCTTCAGTTGTAGTTTAAAGTTTAAGTTAGGACAGAACCCAGTAAAATTCAGTTTACACAGTTGACCTGTGTTTGTCTGTGTGTTTATTCTTCAGGTTACTGAATGTATTAGAGGTCATCGCTCCCTTTAAGCACTTTAACAAACTCAGAGAATTTGTCCAAATGAAACTCCCTCCTGGATTTCCAGTCAAACTAGGTAGGTTCTTTATTTCTAACTCTTTGTTAATGCATGAGGATGAGTCATATGTGCCCTTGTTTTGAGTATTGCTTATTTAAAATATTTATATACTATTATATATAGATCCTTATTTATTAGTCACACGTGACATGGAAAATTATACCTGTTTATTTACTGCTTAAGAACTGCTTTTTATATATTAAAGATTAACATTTTTTTATAAAAGAAATTATTTAAAAACGATATTTTCACATTTGGTGGCATTTGCTTCAAGCATAACAAGAAGAACAATAGCTACTGTCAAAAGTAGCTAACAAAGACTCTTGATTCTGACGGGAGACGGCACCAAAGTCGGTATAAAAATACCTGGGATTTTATATAGCAAAGCTGTGACGTTGCTGGAGAATCTGTAAAAGAACAACAGGTTAGCTACAAGGCCTGCTAGGCTAATAAGGCTAAGACCGTAAATGGGCTTCTTCGTTAGTCATGCTTTTGATAGGGGCACATGGTTGTGATGAATGCCTTTGTCATGTATCAGAATAGCCCTTTAATTTGCTTCTCCCATCTTGATGAGAATGATGGTACCTCATATACTACCACCGCTGTGAGAGTAATGGATCTTCCTTATTGTCACGTTTACGAGATGCCCTGTCAGCAGCAACCATCACATGGTTTGTTCAGTAGAAATGTTTTCTCATACAAGATATTGCTCTTGTGTAGTCCAAATGACCAGCTAAACATGACAGAATGATGTTATTATGGTGGTCTACTCCTTAAAGTGAAGCATTGTGGGTGACACTTTTCATTGTGCAGATTTCGTAATCTAGCTTATATAATGTGTGCGTGCATGTGCTGCAAGCCCACATTATAAAGGAATGCCCAGTATCATGTTTAATGTTGAAATAGTCCTGTGTTCCTTCTACCCAGACATCCCTGTGTTTCCGACCATCACAGCAACTGTAACATTTCAGGAGTTTCGGTACGATGACTTTGAAGAATCCATTTTCAACATCCCCAACGACTACAAAGAGGACCCTAGTCGCTTCCCTGACCTTTAACCTCTTTCAAGTAACGACTGGGGGGGGCACCCTAACACCAGTATGAACCATGTATAAATCAATAAATAAAAAGGCAACTCTTACAGGGATAATGACACACCCAGAGAGGTTTGCTGAAATTTTTTAAACGCTGTATGTAATGTTAGATTGTGTTGGATGAACCTGTATTGAGGCACTGAGTGGTTTGTGTAAGAAAAATGGTACTGTTCTTATGTCTGGTTTTTAAGGTTGTGTTATGTGTACCGTCAGAAGTTTCCAGAAGCTTCACTGAATTAAAGTAGCATCCACATGCACTACTTTAAATAAGCACTTTGCTGAGCTTCGTTCAGTTGGAAGGGGGTCACTTGTCTGTGCCAGTTATTATTATTATTCTATTGGGTATATACTTAAAAAAAGGAAAAAAATGTTAACATCACAAACGAATAATGACATGACTGTACAACAAAGCCAACTGGATCTCCCTGAGTTTCAGAAAAAATGGTAGTTTAAATCAAGCTTTTTTTTCCCCCCACTTTAGGTTTCTGAGCTATATTTCAGCAATACAGTGCCACTTGAGAGAGACAAGGCATGTAGGTTTTCAAAGCAGAAAGGTGTGATTCGGAAATAACATGGAAAATTTAAAATAAGTACAATGTACAATAAGATTTTTACAGGCATTTCCACGTACAAGGTGTAAATACTTCTGTTTTTAAGTGTCTTTCACTTCATTGTTGTATCTGAGTGTGTGAGAGGGCTGATGGAGGCATGCTGCTTTTTCCCGGATTGGCTACTGAACTTTATTCACGCGGGCAGGGCTGACGCAGGAAGCTGCTACATCTCCACCATGGCTCACCCTTCTGTACACTACATACCGCGTGGACTTTTTGGCTGAGTCTCCGCTGTAGCTGAGCAGACCTGAATGGACTTCATTAACATGCAGAACACGCTGCTGTTTATCTCCCAGAGAGAACAGTACCAACTGCAGGAACTTCTGAAAACCTCCAAACACACGTGTACAAACGTCTTAAAACCATCCAAATCGGTTTATAAATCGGTCGGTTTATAAATCATCTCGTACAGTGTGGAAACTTGAATGGAAACTGTAATTTAACATGTCTAATGTTAAATTAAGGTGAAGTCAATTAACATAAAGTTTAATCTAGACATAGTCATCATCGTACATATGCAACCGCCATTAAATGACCTTGAAACTAGCCCTGAACAGCAGGTTCATGATCCCTTTGCACTTTGTGGTCAATAATCTTGACAGGCTGTCAGGTTTTGTTTATGCCAGGGCACTGTTTTTTTAACATCATTAATAATAAATGATAACAAGTTTAGTTTCCAGTAAGACTGCTAAATCGAGAGGAACCTGTTAGCTCGTCAGGAGTCCTTGATGTTGGTATTAATTTATTTTTGCTATGTGCTTTGGAAACTTGATATTATCTTGGTTAATAAAGCACTAGCAGTATTCATGTCAGAATGCTTTTATTTTAATTTTTAATTATATTACTTTGTTTTTTAATTACACGTTGGCCTAAAAATATGACCAGAAATATATGAGACAGCACCATTGTATGCATCCAGACCTCACTACTGGATAGTGTGGTGTGTTTCCCAGGCTAATTTCCTTTTATACTAATAAGCCGTGTAATTTATCTTGCAGTCTCTGTGCTTGGTGGTTTGTTTTATTTCTTTCTACCATTGCTTCAGCTTTTAGGACTTTAAACACACACTTTCAAGTATACTTGTACCTACATGCCGATTGTACAGCAAGAGCATTGTAAAAGCCCGACACACTATTTTCATATGAAAACTGTACTCAAATAAAATATACACATATTAAAATTGTGATTCCTTCATCCGTCGGCTTCCAGCAGCTCATCCTGGGCAGGGTGATGGTGGTCTTTAGAGCAGTGTTTCCTAACCCAGTCCCGCAGGGAACCCCAGACAGTCCACATTTTTGCTTCCTCTCAGCTGTACCAGGTATTCGGTGTTCCTGATTGGCTGGGAGCTGGGAGGGAGCAAAAAAATGGACTGTCCGGGGTTCCCCCAGAACTGGGTTGAGAAGCACTGCTTTAGAGGATACGCAGCACGGGAAGTCAGGCCATCGCACGGCCCACACGCACTTTAACAGACTCCTAACCCACATGACTTCCAGAGGGAGAAAAAGCAGAAGCAAGATTCACACTCCCGACTATGGAGGCACAAGACATCGGCACTACGCACTGCGCCATCATGTTATTGGATAGACATTATCATTATATTAATATTAATAATCCAGCAATTTTTGGGATAGTTGCCAGAAGGATCTGTCACCTTTGTTAATCCTTGAACAGGGAAATTGTACTTAGATTTTATTTGTTCTGGTACTGAAATACATTGTGGGTATATGGGTGACATTATAGAATGAAGTGTATAAGTTGTTTTGAGGTTCATGCTATATTGGTGAGGTAGTATTTGTTCAAAAAGCAATTCACTTTGACATTTGAAATCCGTAGGTTTTTCCTTCAGTAACCTGTTATTAAGAAGATAACATAGTTATAGATTAAAAATAACATTCATGCTGCTCGATTATGGCAAAAATCCATCCATCCATCCATTTTCCGAACCACTTATCCTTCTGGGTCGCGGGGGGTCCGGAGCCTATCCCGGAAGCAACGGGCACGAGGTGCTGTGGCAAAAATCATAATCACAATTATCATGATTACTCATTGACTTTGGAAATGCATTTATTGTACATTTTATAAACTTCACTTTTTAAAAGTGGATTTCTAAATTCTAAATGTAATTCAACTGAGAAATTAATAAAATGGGGCTGGAAAGGGGTGGCTGGATTTATAATAAGACAAGACAGGAGCATCACCCTGAAATGAAATGTAGCACAGTATTCGTATCTCAATGATTTTATATTGATAATCTTTGGAAACCAAAATTGTAATTGAAATTAAAATTCAAGTAATTGCCCAGCTCTAGTATTATGTACCATTTCAATTCAGTTTAATAGCTCTATTAAATATCACAGTTCATAGATTATTTCATTATGATCACTGAATACACTGGCATAGGTCCGGGGTGGAAAAAAATGCCGGGTTTTTCCTAAAAATAATAATTATATATTTAAGTGAAGATTTCAATATGTAGTTTTTTATTACCTTTGTAGAAAGACTTGAGAGTATCTTTTAATCATCGTTAAATGAAAACATTTTATGAGCTTTTTTTAAGCATTAGCATGTTTTTTAGCATCAGTCCATTTGATGCCATAAGGTCCATGTTAAAATCATACATCACCCCATGAGGCGTTTATTTCTAGGATGCTCCGCTTGTTCAGAGGTGTTTTACTGATACTGCGATGCCACCATCCTGTTAAACAATGTTACTGCACCCAGTATGTTGTGACAATCCCACCCCGTTACAGGAAGGCAATTCGATTTGTTTTTTTTATATTTGTTTACAGGGACCTAAAATCATATGTACCTGATTACCATAACTTCTCTTTGGCCCCGTGGCCCTAGACCGTGCTGTCAGATCCCAGTCATTGGCTTTCCGAAAACCCGATGGCTCGTTTTGTCCAGGTGCTGAATGCGAAACTGCTGCCTTTTTCATTTCTTGCCACCATAATATAAAACCTGAACCCAAATAAGATGCTCATTCTGCCCTGCCGTCACCATGCTACATGACGGTGTCCCATCTACATTGGAGGTAAATCATACAGAACATTAGTGGGTGTGGTTAAAACTGGAGAAATGTGTATGTTGCTTTATTTCTTCTTTAAAGACTTTTGTTTAGTAAATACCGGCTGCCTGGTAGGTGTATGTTTATGAACCATACAGATGTTTAGTTTTCCCAGTCCTAACGAAGTGAACTTCGGGTTAGATACAAGTACTCAAAGCCACAAAAATAGTGGACTTACAGCATTAGATGCTGAATTTGACGTGACAAACTCAAAATACACTTGTCACAATGCATGATTACGCTATCGGAGCAGATAACGCCAGCTGTTACACGCATCATTGGTTAAAGATAAAGTAATATTTCTCAGTGAATTATTGCAAAATTAGGATGGCATGTGCATTTTGAGTGGCTTAACACAAAGAAGCCATGATACAGGTACTGTCCCTATCAAATGGCAAATGACACAGAAAAGATTTGTATTGGGTAATACTGGCTTTTCTTGGACTCTGGAACACTAATATTACTCTTAAAGACCAAAAAGGTATTTTCCCATCAACTTTTATTATCAAAGATCTTCACTGATGTAACGTTACAAATTATATACTGACAGTGTGGTCTAATTCACGCACAGGCTTCAACCCAGTTTACATAGAGTATTTCAGTAGGAACTGGTATGACTATTAAATCACAAGACTTGATACAGAACAGGTCTGGATTGAGGGTATATTTCCACAGTCAAACTGCATTAAACAGCTGTAGAAAGAATGGTTTCCAAACAGAAATCAAAGTTCAATCTAATCTACTTCAACAACCAAAATCCTCATTATGAAATATTTTAATATACACAAGTCATTGGGAGGACAGTATTTCATGTTGGTATAGTGCAGGAATAAATGAAGCCCCCCCCATGCCCCCCATAAAAAAAACTGTGCATGGAGACCAAGGCTTATTTTAATAAACAGGCTCTTGATTTAACAAAATCAAACCTGTTAATAATGCCATTTTTATTGTATATCGTTTACAAATATGGATTAGAACCAAAAAGAAAATTTAACATGCACAAGTAATTCCACCTTCTGAGAAATAAACCCACTAATCCTACACTGTCTTACAGAAAGGATGGAAATTGTATTAAAATATTAAAAAACTATACATCTAAATTTAAGACTGCTATTCAATTCACCTGACAGCTTTTGGGTTGTTAAGCATATCAGTTGTTGCTTTTAAAAAGAACAGAAAACGCAAATGATAGGAATACATGAATAATGATGGGGTGGCCCTGAAGCTGAACCGTGGGGTACGCCTTCATTCACTCATGTCCATGTCCTCCTCGTGGTGATCATCACCATTGACTTTAGGCTCCTTCACCGCCTCCCCTGCAGTCTCCACTGACTCTTTGAGGTGTGGAGATGTCGCCAGGTCAGAATCTCGCTTTTCCTCCCTCTCTTTTTCACTGTCATACCCTTGTTCTTCTTCATCATAGTCCCTGGTTACCTGGAGAAATTAAACATTAAGCAACATTGCAGTTGAAGTCAATGATTCATTTAAACACAAACATGGACTGTGAGTGTATTTACAGAACACCAAATATCAAAAACCAAAACATAACTTGGATAACTTCGGTCTGCTCTGTTGGCAGCATTGGTAAATATACATGATGCTTCAGAAACTGGGCTAGAGAAAGTGTTATGCCTGGTGAGAAGAAAACTTGGCTTAACTCATAAGATGGAAATGAACCAATAGAGCCTGATAATGGGAGGGGGCGGAACAAATTTAGTTGAACTTAATAGCACTTTTCTACTGTCATACAGGAACAGAGCCCTATCCAAGCAGTACCGCGAAGAGACTAGTAACAGCATAGTCCCACTTCGCTTCGTTTTCCACAACAGCAGGGTCTGGATAGCGACAGTGACATAAAACCAAAAAGAGACATTTGTTGTTCACAAAGGGTACATCAAGATTTACTATGCACTAATTTCCACTAGCACATCTGGAAGAATGTCTGTGTTATGTTAGCATCAAATGCTAGCAGAATTAACATTATCTTGCTTAAATTTGCATTACAAATCCATTCCGTTTAGCCGTTCCAAGCATTTCGTCTAACCAGCTCTGGTCAGACTTTCGGCCCTGCTAGCAAGGAGGGCCATGTCAGCAGGGTACGGATCACATCATTTACAATGGAAAACCATCAGTTTGTGGTACAACTCGGTTCTTGGAGGCAGTGGAAATGCGCCATAAATCTTTATGCAAAACGAGCGGATCAACCAAATGTGGGCAAATGCAGTTATTCTGACAAATTCACTAGTTTTGCCAGCCATATAATGTTTGTAATGCTGATTATCCACAGCCCCAAAATGGGTCTTTCCATTTGAAAGTGTATGATTAGGCCCATGAAGATACGTCTGAATATGGTTTCTGACAGAACACCGAACAATTAAGAAATTGTGTAAATTATATCATTTGTATAGGAAAGGTAAACACACTATGTCACGTATCAAATTACATACTGCTTATACCATATCTTGCCTCAAATACATATTTATGCAAAAATGGTTTGGGGGAAAGGTCACCTCATTTAACAGTCATAGTAGCTGGTCCAAAGGTCACTTCAGAACTTGTATGCAAAAACCAAAGTAACCATTTCACAGCACTAGACATACCTTAACGTCCCCTTTCTCACTGTCAGACTTCTTTTCCCGTTCTTTCTCCTTATCTTTGTTTTTCTTCTTTTTGCTGGTAGACCGTTCTCTTTCCGCACGGCTCCTGTCTTTTTCCTCCTTTCTCTCACGATCCCTGTCTCTCTCCTTTTCTCTGTCCTTGTCCTTCTTCTTTTCCTTCTTGTGTCTGCAGATCACAAGACAAGGTGAGGAATGTGTCCTTTGATTGTTACACCCATATTAAACAGGTGCTGCACATACATTAACTTGACCTCTGTTTTATAAGTCGTGATGCCATCTACCTCCGCATGCAATCCAATACTCAGATTCATAAGCAGGGAGTACCTTCTTGGAGAGGGGGACCTGGAGAGCTTCCTCTTTGGAGATCTTGACTTCTTTGGCGATCGGCTGGTGGTGCGGCTTCGCCTACGCCTACTGCATGTAGAGAGATGGCTGCTTAGTGGCTGTGCCCAGGAAATATCAGCTGGAGCCTCAGTCAGCGCCACACCTGCAGAGAGGGGCACTCATGCCAACACTTACCGACTGATGCTCCTGGATCGCCGAGTGGTACTATAACTCTTCGGGGGAGTCTTTGACCGCTTCTTAACCTTCTCTTCCTTTTTTCGATCCCTAGGATTGACCAGAATATAAAAAAAGCTCATCAACCCAGAATCCCAGCAGAAAATCAACCATGTAAAAGCAACGAAATAAATCCCTGGCCCCTGCACTCATAGAGGAATTAAGTAAATGCAGTCAGTGTGCTTAAAAAAACGAAGAACTGACTAGTGAAAACATACATGTTAAAAAATTAATGAGAAAACTGCTTTGGTTACACATGTATAACAACTCAAAATCAACCTTCAATAGCAGCAAGTTTAACTGCTTCAAATCAATGCAAGGATAAAAGTCCATTACATTGATTCCTGAAAAGATGTCATACTTCCATTTTCTCATGTTAAATTCCTCATTTGCACTTCAGTACCCCTAGAACTTAACCATTTAAGAATTTTGATTGCCAATTTACTGAAGTAATGTTAGAGTTGTTTCTTAAAAACAGTGGAACTAAGACAAAACACATAAGTGTGTTTATTTCTGGACTGCATTCATCAAGACAAAACCAAAGAGGTCCAGGCAAGGCAGCAGGAGAGGGGCTCATACCTGGACTTGGTACGAGAACGCCTGCCTCTCTCCTTTGAGTGAGATTTTCTCCTCCGGGGACTCTTAGAACGCCTTCTACTCCTTGAGTGTGACCTCCTCCTTGACCTGCTCTTTGATCTCCTGCACACAGATATTGAATATTATAACTTTGTTTGTCAATTACAAGGCCAGAAAAGCTGAAAGAATTTTAATTTCAAAGTTTACTTAAATTTCTAGTCCTTCACAATTTTAATAAGTCCATCTTCACCTGTGCCGTGACCGAGAACGAGACCTCCTCCGCCTTGATCTTGACCTGGAGCGCGAGTGCTTTCGCTTATCGTCTTTCTTGTCTGAAAAGAGCAGCTGTTAGGCTCACAAACAATGGCACAAGAGTGTCATAGCGTTGCAAGACTGTAACCATGATCTCCCAGAATGGCACTCACTTCCAGGTTCAATCGCAGCAGAGATCAAAGACTGTGCTTCTCTGACCCGTTTCATCGCCTCTTCGATCTCTTTGCTGGAGGAATCAGCCTTCAGACCTGGGTTCAGATTCATTCCTGAGGCCATATGATTCAACCTGTAATGGGGGAAAAAAGTAGTAAAATGTCAGGTTAGACAGCTGATAACATCCTGAAGGATATATGCAAAATAAGAGCCTAGAATTAACATACACTTTGACCAATACAGGCACAAAAGGAAAAACAAACACACACACCTAAGATTTCTATTGATGCCCAGTATTTCATGGACATGCCTTAAGTATAGAAAACACCATTCAAGCAATCTAGCCTGCCCTACAGCATGCAAAGAACGCAGTTTTTGAAGCGGAGTGCAGGAAGGGTTATTATACAGTTTCCCATCAGCACTCAAACATGTAACGCTTCTAAGCGTTCCACATCTAAGGTCCAATACATACAACAAAAAAACAAGAAATATACAAAAGTAATTTGCAAAAACACATCCAATGTAGAGGCTAGAGCTACAAGGCATGCATATAAGAGTAGTCCAATTACCACAATAATCTAGCAATTCAAACATTTTTTTTTTTTTTTTTAACTCTTAGCAGCAATAAAACCATGATACCTACTTAGAGGGTTCAAGCTACAACACAATTCTGTGCTGAAAGCCACCAGCAAATTATATACTTACTTGGGATCCACAGAAGTCATAAGCTTCAGAAGCTGATCAGTAGTCATAGACTATGGAAAGAATAAGGTTATTAGACCAAGCTAAAAATGCCAAGAGCACATAATTCAGCAAACAGTAGATCAACTGTCCAGCTTACCTGGGAATTCATGTTAGACCCTGGCAAGCCCAGAGCAGCAAGAGCAGGGTCAAGGGCAGGACCTCCTAGGGCAGCCAATGGGACCCCTCCAATCTGCAAAAAAAAGGACTGTCATGTCTAGATATACAGTAATGGATTAAGAGTGGATTAAGAATGACTAAAAGATATTGGCAGTGAATGCATCTAATGGCCTACGTCTCTGTTTTATAGAATGAATATACATGAGGCAAAGACAGTTGCACTTGACTAACCGATGCAAGCGGATTTGGAGTTGGGAGAAGACCACCACCTGGCAGGAGGCCTGCGACAGCATTTGCTGGAGCCAACAGCGACAAAGCTTTGGCCTCATCGGGAATGACCCCTGCAGACAAACAAACAGGAATTAACGGGGGCAATCAAACATCCACGACACAACCAGACAACAAAAAAAGTCAGCACCTTAGACATCTACTCAATCATCCAAAAATACATACGTACGCATATCAAAATTTCCTCCTTTCACATCTGCAAATCTGAAAGTGTTCCCTCATTCTACGCATTATTGCAGAAACACTAAGAGAAAAATAAAATGTCACAATACACACTACTGTGGTTAACACTGCCAAGATTGTATCACCTTGTACTTGTTTTTTAAGTCATGAACCAAACGTAAGCAAGCACAGCCGGATCTCCAGTGGGGTGTGCTCTCAAGTTTCATAAGACGTTTTATGAACAAGCGACTCGCGTCGGCTGCTTCGCTATAAAGCACACAAAAAAACCAAGATACACAAAACAAAAGTTTATGATTTTGGAGTCAACAGCATGGTACAGTTTACTATCAATGGCTCAACTTACCATAAAACAAAAAATAAACATTTAACAAAATCCTTTTTAATGGGCTTTTGCTGGTTACTGTGCGGCTCCAGACAGTCAACAGATTTGTTGACAAACATCCTTGTTCCTTACCTGGTACAGCGAAAACTAAGCCACTTCTATTTACCTTTACCCTTTATTTTAAGTAATGTAGTGTAGACAAGACCAGGCATTTGTTTTACATGCCAGATACAAAAGCCAACAACACTAAGCCCTTGAGAATTAGGGGTAAGAGCCAGCAAAAGCCATGGTTATAGCAGCACATGTTCCCAATGCTGAAGACAAAAACAAAAGAAAGAAAAATGAACGTAATCTTATGAGATGATCCATGGGTGTGCATAAATCTGAAATCAATTTCACTTCAAACACTGTCATCTTTACAGACACACAACACAGAAAGGCCACTTGAGAAACAGGATTAGCTGCTGAAGACAAAACTGTTGGGTGGTATTTTCAGCAGGGCCTGGTATATGACTGGCTGAACCAGGAAAAAGAACTGTAAAACACAACAACAAAAAAGAAAAACCACCGTTAAAAATGGTACCAGACCCTTTGTTCGCGTCATGTGGAGTGGACTAATAAGGACTTTACACCACAATACTGCAATGCGTCAGTGTAAATACCACTTGGATATGCGTCCCAGAGTTTGGGGGAAGAGTTCGTATAAATAAGTACAGATTCTGCCACATGCAGCAACTTAGTTTTCACAAAGCACAAATTTAAATGAGCAGTAAATTCCAAAAAAATAGATTTTTTTTTTTTTTTAAAAAAAACCAGCAAATGCATCATCAGCACCCCTGTTCGCATTGGCGATGTTTACTCAGGGCAAATGAAGGCGGAATAAAATAGGCAAATTGTTCCCCCATACGAACCAGAAGTACTAAAACAAGCAAAACTTCAGTGCACAATTTCAGTATCTTACTCTGCGTGTCCCAAGCTAATTAATTCCAGATTATTAAATTTAATTGAGGGTTTAAAAATATGAACCCATATGAATTCATTTTAAACCAAAATGCAAGAGTTCATATTTATATTCCTGAAAACCACGTGATTCAAATATGCATAAAATATCCCATGTGTTTCCAAAAACAAGTGATTCTATATGGCATACAAAAGTATTGCCATGCTTTCATTATACCAAACTGACTTCTGAAATTTGCTTTATCCCCTTTGGATGAAAACGGGCTAAAACACAAAAAACAAGAGAAGAGAGTTAAGTGTTTACACCAGGAAAACAGTGGGGGGGCTTGAATGCTTGCTGGCGTTTTGTAATTGTCTACAATCCCCTGTTGGCTGCAGAGGAGCAGTTTCAGTCATCAAGGAGGGGGCTCTGCAATTGCCTTCTCCACTACAAAAATCACACACACAAATAACAGAGAAAAGTTTAATAGTGAATAATCTAAATTGGAAGAGCATGGTTACACATGAAAGCTAGATTCACCCCCTATGAGAGTCCATGGCCACAGTCTCACTATGATTTTCCAAGCAAACCCAGTTTCAGACCTTGGTATACAGCATGGACTTGCATGCAGCCTAGAAGGCAATTCACAAGTCATACCAGATATATATGGTCCTAAATCTGGCAAAAGCTCATGCAGTATTACGGTTCTGGAAATCTTTACTGAAACATTATACAAACTACTGCTCCAAATAACTGCAGCCCCATGAAGGAACCCAACCTGTTGAATGACCCATCCATTCTGCTGTATACCAAGGGTCCATTAGGAGCACTACGTTTCACCCTACAGTTGTGCAATTTTTTTAAACAAAGATGAACAGGGAAGAGAAAATATAAAGCACCAACCTTCAGCATAAGGGACGACAATCAAGGCTCGGTCCACGAAGACTGTGTTTGTCAAATGCTGAGACACTCCCACCGATTCAGATTCAAGGAACTTTACAAAACAGACACGTGAAGTCACTGGCAAGGGAGAGTCACTGGAAGAAAATACAAACTGGTTGTGCAAGAAATACAAACAGATGGGTTTTGCAGCATGTTTTTACAATCATGAAACATTAAAAAATGACTATGGCTTTGCATCTTCGTTAAGAAAAAAAAACCTGACAATTCTATTGTGCTGAACGACTTCCAGATCCAGACACAGAAAGCAACCAACTCTCAGATCATGCTGGGTTGGTCTTTGTCAATTAACTCCATCACTACTGATTCAGTAGCATTAAATGATCAACGTCACAAACGCTGTGTTGTCTGTCTCTCGTCTTTGCCCTGAGAGCAACAAGATGTCTCAAGCTTCCTACCTTTAACAGCAGTTGCTATGAGGTGCAGCCAGATGTTATTCGACAGGTGAAAAAACAGCAAAAGCACAGAACACAGAAGTTAACAACCTTTTGCCTTCCTAACTCTACAAAATGTATGAATATCCCTTTGAATCGGTGCTTTGTGGACCACTCCTTGCATTTTTTCTAATCTTAAGACAGCACAGCCAGTATAACTATGAAAAAATCTGACATCTTTAAATGTTCAGAACGAGATTTTTAAATTTTAAACGGATCGAATATCGTGTGTACACAATTAATTCTGAAACGTTTCGCCCCAATTCACAGTATATGAGATTTCCCTGGGGGAAATGATTCCCTTGTCAAATACCGGTTCCTTTACTACTTCGGTTATTTCAGAGTTGATTAATGAGCTGGATTTATATTAATCACTAGTGAACTGGCTTATCTGAAATAAACCTTTTGGGGTTAAAGCGCCCGTCACGTACTTGTCTCACACACAAGAGCATCGCTGACCAGCAGTAAAGGACCGAACCGCTGGGCACTGACCTCCAGCTCCAGGTGAATCAAAAAAGTCGCTGATCGATTGTTGGGGCTACCTCTAAGCGGCTTCTCAATTAATCGATTCTCGATTCCCTACGGCTGAACTTCAAGATACTTCAAAGTTATAATAAGCCGGCCTCTTCCGTGTCCCTATTCACATCATCACTAAAAACGTGCTTCCGCGGCCAAACTTTAATTATTAAATCATCTACAAGCTGAATAAAAAAAAACTCCCTACTAAAAGTCGGTGAAAATTTACAGTGGGACCGGAACCCTCACAGGAGGAAGATAAATTTGGCTAATTTAGCAAGCCGGTTATGTAACTGCATTATAGAGAATTCAAACATGGCGGGTCACCATGCAGCGCCGCGGGAGAGGCGCAAACACTCAGCACCCGCGGCTTAACCCACGAATAAAGGGCTGCTTCGCCTGCTTATGGGGAGCGGCTAGTTTTAAAGAGACCCCCGGTAAACATATTTCCTTTCCCACATTGGGTTGATACATACACAATAATTGCTATAAACTAAGCAGTTCCGGGAGCGCCGCGTCGGTTTTGGCGCAGTCCGTCCGCGGCGTTATCGAACCCGGTCTGAACCAGTCAGCCCGGGCGAACGAGGGCAGCTCTAACCAGATAACTAATCAGTTGCCCCCTTATGGAAAGGGGGAAAAGTCGGACCGTGCCGTTTCGGAGATACGTCCAGAACCGAAATGCCGATGCCGAAGCGGAAGAGGCCTCACAGAGGTGAGCAGGCCGAGTAGGCCCCAACGGAGTTCCCACTCCCCGTCCCCATCCTCCGAGACCCGGCCGTTAAAAGCGCAAATCTATGGGCCGCGCAGCACTGTGGACGCCGGCTGAGGTCGCCTACTTACTCCGGGGGGAACAGTTTGAGCTCCTCGATCTTGCCCAGGAAGCTGAAGAGCGTCCTCATCTGCTCCGAGGTGGTGCTGGGCGACACGTTCGTCACCTGAATCACATTTGTATTTGTGTTCATCTCGGCGCCCTTTTCTGACGTCTGTTCCAAACAAGCAAGTGTATATATGGCCAAATAAACCGTTCACAATGCAGGAATTGCGTTCAATAAGACCACCGCATGTGGAGGGGCCAGAACTGGTATAACCCGGTTCACTGCGAGCTCATGCTAGCCCCGCCGCCATTAAGCCACTGCGCTCGTCTCCGTCACCATCCGGGTGCGCGGAAAAACGGAGCGAAAGCGCATGCGCGCTGCAGGCGGATAGCAGGCTACAACATCCATATAATATAGTATAATTTAATACAATATAATATAATATAGGAAACATAACGCTTGTAGTTATAAAATACTTACACGTAATAGTAAGGTAATATCTTATTTAATCTTCTGTATAAATATGGGATTAAAAACGTGTACTTAATTCTTTAAAAACGTGAACTTATATGTGAGTATGTGTGTCGGGGGGGGGGTACATATGTATTTAATACATTGTGCAGATAGCAAATGTCGCCACAATATGACAAAAAAACACTTTTAGTTCCCCACAAGGAGAAACTCCATCCATCCATCCACCCATCAGCTGGTTCCTTTTGATGTGGATATACAACCCCTGGCAAAAAATATGGAATCACTACTGTTGGAGGATGTTCAGTCAGTTGTTTTCCTATGTAGTTCA
>JAODLC010000036.1:23452243-23462720 GCA_026781145.1 Hippopotamyrus pictus | reverse complement strand
GGTAATGACTGCCATCTGTCCTGGTCCTTTACCTGACATGCAACCCCATATCATCAATGACTGAGGAAATTTGCTTGTTTTCTTAAGGCAGTCGTCTTTATATGTTTCATTGGGATGGCACCAAACAAACGTTCCAGCATCATCTCCTTGGCCAATGCAAATTCTGGATTCATCACTGAATATCACTTTCATCCAATCATCCACAGTCCACGACTGCTTCTCTTTAGCCCACTGTAACCTTGCTTTCTTCTGTTTAGGTGTTAATGATGGTTCACGTTTGGCTTTCCTGTACCTAAATCCCATTTCCCTCAGTCGATTTCTTACAGTTCGGTCACAAACATTGGCTCCTGTTTCTGCCCATTTGTTTCTGCCCACCTATTTTCAAGGCATATTGCTTTGAGTTTTCTGTCCTGACGTTTTGATGTCTACCTTGGTCTACCTGTATGTTTCCCTTTTACAGCCTTCCCATTTTGTTTGTACTTGCTCCAAATTTTAGACACAGCTGACTGGGAACAACCAACATCTTTTGCCACACTCCGTGTTGATTTACCTTCTTGAAGGAGTTTTATAATCCTTTCCATTGTTTCAATTGAGAGCTCTCTTGTTGGGGCCATGTTTTTTGTTTATCAGTCCGGTTGCAACAGCTCCTTAAGGTCTGCAAGCACTCTCTTTTAACTACAGACTAATTTCCCTAATTAGACCTGTGCAGGTATTTGTTTCAGAAATGCAAATTACAGGGTGATTCCATAATTTTTTCCTCAACATTGCGTGATTCCATATTTTTTTCCTCTACTTGGTCTGAAAAAAAGATGTGCCATTAATTGCAACAATGTCCTTTTATTTTTTGGAGGTATGTTTTACAAAGCCAGAATGTTCAGCTGTTAGGTAAAATGAAATCTGTGATTTCTTTTATGAACTACATAGGAAAACAACTGACTGAACATCCTCCAACAGTAGTGATTCCATATTTTTTGCCAGGGGTTGTATAAGAGCAGTGGCTCTACTTTGAGCTCTTCCCAAATGTCCGAGCTCTTCACCCAATTTTTAATGGTGGTTTTCCACTGTCATACAGGAACCAACCCATATCCAAGCCATACCGTGAAGAGACACTAGTTACAGTACAGTTCCAGCTCGCTTCGATTTTCCGCCACAGAAAGGTCGGCTCGGTAAAGACGTTGCTGAGTTTGGAGAGCGAGAGTGATGTAACACTGAAGAGATGCTTGTTTACTGTTCATATGGTGTACATCATGATTTACTGTGCATAATTATTATTGCTAATTTTATTATTTTTTACTGTGTGCTATTTTCTGGTAGCGCATTGTTATGTAAGTCTCAAATGCTAGCAGAATCCCAGTAAACCTCAAACTCAGCTGCAAACTGCCCCAGTGCATGCTGCAGGTCACAGCCCTAAGAAGCCAACAGGGTCACATCATCTGAAAAAAGCAAACATGTGGTCCTGAGGTCACCAAACTGGACCCCCTCCTCCCCTTGGCTACAGCTAGAAATTGTGCCCATAATTGTTATGAACAGAATCGGTGACAAAGGGCAGCCCTGGATGGAGTCCAGCACCCATTGGGAAGGAGTCTGACTCTTACGTAATTTACACAGGGACCTGATGACCTGAAACTCAATTTTATAAAAACCTGTCACCGCAAACCAAAAACTAAAAATGCTGAAATTCCTGTTTTTTTTGTTTTTTTTTTGATTCTTTATGATTAAGGTTTGCACTGGGTAAGGATTAAGGGTTATGCTCAGGGCCGTAGCCAGCTACGAGGTCACAGAGGCCTGGACCTTGGTAATTTTTTAAGGGCTAAAAAAAAATACCAGGCTAAATATTCACCTGAATAATAAAAAAAAACAGCAGTTGAAAATGTCTCCGGGCCAAATGCATTCTTAATTAAGTTCAAATAATAGTATTTGCTGTGTTTGTTTTCTACAGAGAGCAGAAGAAAGTCCTGTCTGCTGCCTCAGAGCTGTCTGAAATGGTTTTACCGTGGTTGGCGCGTAAAACCTGCAAGTTTTCCCTGCAAGTTGGAGGGCCTCCTGCAGGTATGGACACAGTTTTACGTCATTTCCAGGAAAACGTGCTGTCCCAGTGCATGCTCCCTGCCCCAACATGACAGTTAGAGGATGCTCTCCCAGCTTTTTTAATCATGACAAATAAATCACAGATATGACACAAAACAATCATTGTTTAATCGCTGAACATTTTGGCTTAGTGATACTTACCTCAAACAAATCAAATTTAGTTATTTTAATTAATGGCAGAGTTTTATCCTGATCGAGTAGAGGAAAAAATTATGGAATCACTTTTCTTGTTGATGTGTTTTTTATTTTCCTGTTACAGTGTAGTGCCTTTTCTACACTGCATGCAGCCAAAAAGTATTAATCCAGAATGTTTTTTAGTGATCTGTAACTTTTTTATTATTATTACAACTATACTGTATGACTATAGCTGTAACTCATTGGAATGCTCAGAAAGTAGTTTTTTTTTGTTTTGCATTAATGTTATCTCAGAAAGACTATACTGTATTTTCATCTATAAATCATGCATAAATCAAAGTGTCTTTTTTCAAGCCAAAGTTCATCTTGTGGACTGCATTTTTTACTACTTTTGGTTATGAAAAAAACAATGAAGGACTTGGAGTAACAGGTCAATGCATTTCAATCAAGTGAAATACATATGTGTGTGTAATACTTACAATAATCAAAACACTGACTTGTTACTTGGTCCCCTTCACGAGATACACACCCTAAAACTGTACAAGTTGTACAAAAATTCACGAGCCTCAACAAAGGCATGTAGGGGAAGGGCAACATTTTTCACTTAATTTGAAAGAAAGTACTCTTTACATGCTTTCAAATGGAAAAAAATCCATTTTATTATTATTCAATGGGCTATGAGGCTCTGAACTTAATATGCTGTACTTTTATATTATTTTAATTCCACAAAGGTGCGGTACCTTCAATGAATTCCAGCTCCTGACCTTGACCTTGGCCCTGAACATGAACCTTTCAAAACATTTTACCATGACAACTACTTCACAGGTATGGAGTGGAATTTGTGCCACAAATGCAAAGACGACTGTGGCATGTTCAGGAATATTCTGCTCCCTGCACAGGTACTGGTGTTAAAACATAAAAAGCACAGGCAAAAATCTACAGCCTTTGCACAGTGAGAGCAAGCAGACTGACAGGGTGTTCACTGAAAAGTGACAAGACACTGAAGAGGCAGAACAGCTGCTAGTAACAATGCTGTTCCCTTTCTCAGGTTTGCCAGAGAAGAATGAGATCATCAATGACCAGCATCTGCTTTGAAGTACAATAAGGACATAGGATCATAGTACATATGGCCAATTTCACTCACTGTTTGGTTGCTAGATGTCCTACAAAAGGTTTCTCGGCCTTTTATTTCACTGCACAGAAATGCTCTACCACAGTCACCCAGCATGCGTGCAGCAAAGCACAGAGGAACTCAACATGAGGGAGACGTTAGTAATTGTGATCTGCAAATGATGCACTGGCAATCAATTGGACAGTGGCTGACCCAGAATCGGTTGGCAAGTTTCATACAAAGAGGTAATGAGAGATGGAATCGGTGCCATATCTGGAGGGTAAGAAAGAAGGTGTCACAATCTCCTTTTATCATGCAGAGCTGTATTGTTCTGACAAGGGAAAATGTATGGAAAATAAGGTTTGTGTAAGCATCACACACGAGAAGAACTTTCCTTGGGTTTCCATAAATATACATTATATTTACATTCAAATTAAACTGAATGGAAATAAACACTTTCTAACCAGTGATTCTGGCCAAGGTTACAGACCATTCCAGGCAACGCAGGACACAAAGTTGATATGGCCATTAGCCTTACCATATGTCACTAAGCTGTGTTAAATGCGGAAGTCATTGAAAGTCATACGTTTCAACCAGAATGCCCCCTGAAATCAGAGGAACCTCTACAACTCTCGATCTCAGAATTCAAGATGGCTGTGCCTTTTATCAAAAGAAGTGAAAGTTGTAGTTATATGCTGTTTATTAGCACTTATGTCTTATTTGTTTCTCATTAAATCAGTTGTACACAAACTACTGTCCAGCTGCTATCTCTGGACATGCTGCAATGGTGTTTTTATGTGCAAAATACAGAGTAATGGGTTGTTACCAACTGATATAGCTAACAATGAACCTGGCTAGAACTGGGGCCTGTTTCAGAGAGCAGGATAATTTATTGGATATTAGGTAGTTTGGGCTAAATGTAAGTGAATAAAGATAAAGGTCATTTAAACAGGGGTACCTTAAATACAATAAGTTGTCCAAGTAAGCAAAAAATTTTGCTTTCTGAAACAGGTCCTTGATATTGCTAAATGGCTTTCTGACTTGTTGTGTTGGAATGCAGTTAACTCAGGTCAGGTGTGACATCATTCCTAACACCAACTTCTGACCTCTGAGGTAAACAGAACACAGTATCAGACTGCAGGAGGTGATCAGAGCACCTGGAGAAAACCCCACACAACACAGAAAGAGCATGCAAACTCCACACACATGGGTGGGATTGAACCCACAACCCAACAGGGTTACTAAATGCACCACATGCCATCCTTCAGAAGACATCCATCATTTGACAAAGGTTAATTTATTTTGAGCAGAACTTAAAATTAAACAATAAAAATATTTTTTTATAAGTAGCAAGTAGTCTAAGCATAGCTTATTATTAAGACGCTCAAAAGACAGAGAAGGGATGTTATAAAAAAAAAGCAAAGTCAAGACATAACAAAGAAACTCTAGTTTTCCTCCACTTTCCAATGTTCCCCCACACTTAGAGTACTTTGCAAAAGTCTTATCCAGAAAGGCTAGATATCTTCTGTTTTATATATGAGTTTTCACTGCAGCTCCCTAATTAGACTATAAATTAGAGGACTGGTTGGTTCTCATAGCCGAGTTTGAACAGCTGACCTAAAGGTTATCCTAATAACTTGCATACACACTGGCCCTTCATGAATAAGATTAGCCACCCCTGTCTTAGACAATAAAATAAAGGCTAATGCTGCGTTCCTTTTGAACTCTGAAGTCAGAATGTCTCTAGTTGGAAATTTAAACTGGAACGCCCCCTGAAATTGACTTTCTGACTTGGAAAGTCAAAGGAACCTCTACAACCCTGAGCTCGGAATTCAAGATGGCTGCACCTTCTATCAACAAAAGTGAAAGCTGTTGTTATACACTGTTTGTTAGCGCTTATGCCTTGTGTCTAATTTAATCAGTTATACACACAGTACTCTCCAACCGCTATCTGTGGACATGTTGCTACCGTGTCTGTGTATGCAAAACACTGCATAATGCCTTGTTATCAACTGGTGTTGCTAACAATGGTTAACATTGAGCCTGGCTAGAACTGCTGTTGCTAAATGGCTTTCCAACTTTTGTAGTACTGGAATGTGGTTAACTTGGGTCATCATTCCACTCTGTACGCCTGGCCTCATCCATTAATTCTATATAAAGGGACACCTTGGTGAGAGTTATCCTTTGCTTCTCACTGTGAGAAACACAGTGCGTGGCATGTGAGCCCATGAACTGGTTGAAATGCATGTGCCTTTGGTCAGAGTGTGAGACTTGAGAGCCTTGTATATTCAATATGTTAACAATATGTTATATGGTAGAGTTCAAATGCATAAGCAAGCCTAATCATGTATCCAGAGTTATGTATCATAGTATAAGCTTAATGGTAGAAGACCATGAGAATTGAGTAAATAGGGCAGATGTTAGGTGAAAGGTGAACACCCTGATACCAAGGTAGACCAATAGAGATGGAGGATTATGTTTGTTGTATGTTTGAAGCTTGATTTGTGGGTATTTTTGTGACCAATCAGGACTTTGAAGTCTTTACAGGGGATTGGGTGTTACTGTACAGGGTATCAACTTGTTGATTTTTGTGCTCGGGGTACTTGTACCAGAATGTGGTTGGAGCGCTCTGCTGGATTGCTGAATAAATGAGAAAACTTTACTTGTCATCTGCGAAGTTCTGGAGTCTCTGACTCAAATAGTTCACTAGATTCGATAATTTGAGAGTTTTTTTCCACAATACATTTTAAAGATATAAAATAATGGCACAAAATCCTTAATGAAAGATACAGAATACAGGTCTGCCATGGCATGCAGGATGATAGAATGGTGGGCGTTTGGCAAAAAAGGGGTTTTATCAACTGAATGGGAGCAGGGAAACAAATGCGACTGCAAAGGGTCAAGACAAGAAGGCTAGTATGGAGAATCACATGAGCGAAAAGGAGGAGCAATGTCAAAGACATCATACTGGGGATGACGAGCCAAACAGGAACTTAGACAGACTGAACATACCAAACCTGGGAACACCAGATGGGCATGATCCAGGACACGGGTCAAGACACATGACATGATTAGGGGCATGGAAGAGACCAACGCAAAACCAGGGACAGCAGAAAAGACACCCACGAAGACACACACCAGGAAAGGGTGGACAGATGGAGGAACCACTGTGACAGTGAAACCCATGTGAGGGTCACAGGGGACATAGACCAAGAGAAAACCAACGCAGGATAGGGAACCAGGACAGGGACCAAGTTGTAACTGGAAGAAATGGGAAATGTCCAAGAATTCTTCTCTTGGCCTCAGCTGGAGATTTGCCCAGACATACAACATCGGGAAAATGAGGCTTAGGACCGTGTCGGTCTGGACTTCAGGCTGAGTCGGGGGCCCAAGGAGCAAGACTTAGGGCAAGGCCCAGAGGGTACCACTTTATGTATGCTGGTGGGGCATCTTCCAGGTTGACACAACCCAGCCTGGCACCGACTGTGAGTTGGGTACCGACTGGACAGCTTCACATGGTGGAGAGGTGGCAGGCCGATCGATTAACGCAGTGGAGAGGTGGCAGGCTGAACAGCTTCATGCGGCAGGCCAAGTGGTCTCACACTCGACTTATCCTCTGCATGTCGGAGAGTAAGTGCCGAACCTTCTCCATCTCCGGAGGATCTATGTCGGGGGTGAGTCTCACAAGCACTTTCCGAACATCGCGGAAGAGAGCTTTGGCCTTGGGGACCCTCCAGACCGACAGATTACTCCTCCATTCCAGGTGGGTATCCAGGAGGGAAAAGAAGTCTTCCACTTGAAGGTGGCTCCCATGGCGCTGGTAACCGCTTTGGTTCTTGGATCTGAGGTGCTTGAGGTATCTGGTCCACCAGATGCAGGAAGGCATGGAAGCTGGAGCCGAGGTGAAGGCTGCTGGGGCTTTTTGGGAGTCCGTTCATGTCGTCATGACATGCAAAATGAAGGACTCAAAAGCGGGCATTATGTAAAAAGGGGTTTTATTAACTGAGTTAGAGCAGGGAAACAAGACTGCGAGGGGTCAAAACAAGAAGGCAAGTATGGTGAAGGAGCGACCTCAATGACCAGACTGAGGATGAGGAGCCAAACAGGTACTTAAATACAAAGACTAACAAGGGGAAACGAAACAAACGTAGCTCATCAGGATCATGTTAGGGAGGAGACTGGAGGGTCAGGCGGACACTCCAGGCAGGACATGATAAGGTCTAGTGTTCAAATATTTGTATTTATGAATAATTTTTTCATAAAATAAGCATAATATTAATTAAAAAAATCTTCTTATCTTAAATAAGAAATCCAAAACATATAATGTATTGTAAATTCTTTTATATTTCTAAGTTAGCATATAGCAAATCATGCATGTTATTCTAGAATATATTAGAAATCACAAAGAAAAATATATGGTCAGCAGTTTTTATTGTTAAGCTTTCCTGACAGATAAACTACACTGAAAACTTCAAAATGTAACTCACGTTCGAGGCACTAAAGGACCGACAGTCCGACTGCCTAATTTGAAGTCTTATCAATATTCATAAATTCGGCGATAACTGATTGGTCGGGTAGTGGGATGGCACGCGGAAGTAAATATATATTTATGAATACGCTGCCGTTAAAACACCAATCATTTAGCGATTCCTTTATGGATATTAATAAAATATTTTTTATTAATAATGAGCCATCCTGCATCCAAATAAGCCACCCCGCATCCTCAGCCATCTTATGTTTCGGAATTTCGGGAAGTCTTACTTCCGGTGGAAGTGGCGGGTGTCGCGATGACGTCACGGTGAATAACATACCGTGATGCTCTGCGCAGAAGCGTGGCGGCGTCGCTCAGCTGGAAGCGCTCAATGTGGTTGCAAACACACCCTTCTACGGCTATGCTGAAACGCAGTATTAAATAATCATTGGTTACTGTGTGTATAGATAAAGTATGGTATATAACATATAGCCAGTATAGCAGGATCACATCTGTAAACTGCAATAAATACAACGGTTGTGACGCATAGCCACAAATATCTCGACACAACGCTAGTCAGCCAGCCAGCTTGGGCTGGGTTTGTCATTTCTAAGATTGGCCATTCCTAGACCGGTGGAAAAGCATGTCGCGTTTTAAATCTGGTGCTAAAAGAAACCCAAGATCTGGGTTCGCCAAGGAAAACGAGTCCCCAGTGCCCCACGGGTTACTGAAATCGGCAAGAAAAAGTGGTCAGCTTAATCTATCTGGACGCGGGTTAACCGAAGGTAAGGGGAAGGGAAAGTGGCCTGACTAGTTGTTTGTTGCTGGTGGGTAATCTAGCTAAACGTTGCTTATTCGCATGAGTTATTGTCCCCAGTCGCTTGCTATCTTACTGGTTATTATATAATGTTGTGACCCATCACAAGATAGCCCAGCCTGTGTCTTGCTGGTGCATTAAATATTTTATTTATACTTGCATGCAACATCATAGTATAGCCGTTATCTTGGTAACTAGACTAGGTTCAGTAATGGATACTTTTGGGACGTGTGTGAGCGACTAATGCCTTAACTACTTGTACATTGTGTTGGAGCCCTGATTATGTTGATTAATAATTGACACACTTAGGGTTTAGGGTTTGGTTATGTTGCCCCTGCAGGATTAAATAGCTGTACTACATGATGTCGTATTTGAGACATTCGTGGTCTTTATTTCGTAATTAAATACTCCCTATTGTTGCATCGTCCAAAGTTAACCCAGAACAACTCGTTTCCCACGAATCTTCAGACACGGACCAATGCAAGCACATGTGTTTTTCCGTTAAACGAGAAATATGTATAAACATTATATGTCGATGTAACGTTATAAATGTATGCCTCTAGGTACCCAGTTTATCAGTTCCATAATATAGGTGAATATAAACATTAGTACAGTGGGCTGGCAAGTGATTCTTATAGGATAGTCACTGTGGATGCTGAAATAATAGGATAGTTAAGTTCAGGAGCACAGGAATTGGGGTTGGAAGAGTCAGTTAGGAGTGCCATTAAAAGATTGAGTTTGGTGGTATATTTCTGGGATCAAATGTGTGGTGTACGCGAAGAAAGACTTCAAATCCAAACTGCCAGCTTGCACAGCAAAAATATATCTGCCAATACCAATGGGGCGCTGTACCATATATACAACCTTTTTCAATGAATCAAAGTGGTAAAACCTGGGAACCAGTTCATGGGATTTCAAAACATATCTCTATATCTGGTAATAATGAAATTGCAGTAACCTTCTATTTTCTATAAATCCGTTACGTTTATTTACTTATTTGGCAGATGCAGGGTCAGCCTGTCCCTAAATCTGAGCTACTTGTGGCCTGGTCGGGGGGCCTTAGTACCCAGATTAGATTGTTGTAAGTGGATGAACAATGTTAAGTCTCACGGCTTGCTCTTACAGTGTATATTGTGTATTATTGTTGTTTTTAACAATTTGTTGCATATGTTTAAAAATGCATGGTTAAACATTTGGGGGTGGTGTGTGGCCCAGTGGGCTACGCCTTTGTACCTGTGCTTGGAAGGTCTCCGGTTCATGCCTGGACTCGGCAGAACGGTCCAATGTCACTGGGCACTTGTGTAAGGCTGTTAACCCCCAGCTCCCTGGGTGCCACAAAATGGCTGCCCCTCACTGTGACCACCATGATTGCCCTCACCTGCATATGTGGTTGTGTGTCACATGGGGAGCAAGATGGAGGGGGGGGGGGGGATAATTTCTCCACAGGGGTTAATAAAGTATTTCTGATAGGTTTATCTGCACTGTGCAATGTAATAATTACGAATGTCTTTTCTCGCTGTAGTTCCTCAGAGTGTATGGAGGCTGAATATCGATACCCCAGAGGAGGCAAATCAGAACCTGTCTTTTGGAGCAGCGGATCGATGGTGGGAGCAGACTGACTTAACCAAGCTGATCCTGTCTTCAAACAAGCTGGAGCTGTTGTCAGAGGACGTCAGCTTGCTGGCTGCTCTCGTAGTTTTGGATGTGGGTACCTCTTACATCAGTGGTTCCCAAACTTTCTCTGCAGGGCCCCCCTTTTCTAGATAGGTACATTATTAAGCCCCCCCCCATTCAAACTACACAGGTTCAGATTCAAACTTTATTTGAAATACAACTCCCTTTTCTAATTGAGCGA
>JAODLC010000036.1:23426596-23452143 GCA_026781145.1 Hippopotamyrus pictus | reverse complement strand
TTTATTGTTAGTTACTGTAATGTTGCGCTGCTTTATTTGTTTAATCGTCCAGTCTGTGAAGAGATTATTTTAGGGTGACACATGCCCCTGAGGCTATCCCATTGGTGCGCCCCTCCGCAATACCTCTGCGCCCCCCAGTTTGGGAACCACTGGTCTAAGGCAGGGGTGGCCAGTCTCATCCACACAGGGCCGGTGTGTATGCAGGTTTCTGGGACAACCTTTAGATCAGCTGTTCAAACCCAGGTGTGAGAACTCGTCTGATTAATTACGGAATTGCAGTGAAAACCTGGATACCCAATGGCCATTTCTGGATAAGATTGGCCACCCCTGGTTTAAAACCAGATATCAGTAACCTAAAGGCTGCCTTACTTATCTCAAATTGCTTGGACCAAATCAGAAATTTACCTTAAAATGTAGCTTTTATAATACTTGTGTATTGTGTTCAGTTTCATATTGTCAGTTTTTACAATTTCACTAAGGTCCATGACAATCAACTCACCAGCCTTCCCAAAACTATCGGAGAGCTGCAACAACTTCAGAAACTAAATTTAAGGTATTTCTTTTCTGACATAATACTGTGGGGCTTAAAACTTAAAAATAATGTGTTATATTTAATTCAACTTTTAGCCATTGCAATACATAAGTAATGTTTTGTCTGAAATAATTTTGTCTGTTAGAAATAGGTATATTTGAAGGATATAGCTTGTATGGTTTACTTTAATAGATAAACTGGTTTCCTTTTTCCCATTTTTATTTGAAGTGTATTTGTCATGTGTAATACATGACACACACAGCAGTCCAAAGGAAAAGGCTTCACAAATCATGGCTTCTTGTGTTGGTCCCTAACTCATAATGTCCTCTGTCATTCTGTTCTCTCTTCAGCCATAATAAGCTGAGGGAATTGCCAGAGCAGCTATGGAGCCTGACGAACCTCCGTAGTCTGCAGCTGCAGCAGAACGTCCTGGAGGTGCTTCCACAAGGAGTTGGGCAGCTGGCTAATTTAGACGAGTTGGTGAGTCCCACTGAGTGCAGAGATTCCCCTCCCGCAGATGGAGCGGTGGTGTGGGCTATGCAGCAGCGCCCACTTAATGGCAAACATTACTGTCCAAAATGATAGTTACAAGATTTATTACTGACCAACATTAAAAACAAAAATTTGGATGAATGTGTTATTCATGTGTGAAATTATCAGAGAATATGCAGTGTTAGTGGAGTGGATAAAATAAGGTTTTATTTCCCTTTAGAGAGTTCGATAGTTTTAACAATTGTTCAATGACTATTAATTGACAGTGGAAGAAGTAAATTTGGCTACCATTATGAGAAGATCGAGGCTTAATTACGGTTGACAGTTCTTAGAACAAGTGTCAAAACAACTAACTAACAACTATCTTATGGTTAGATTGCTTCATATAAAATCTCCGGTTTGAGTGATGCCAAGTTTAATTTAAGGTTCATTTCTGTCTTGAAATAGGCAGAAATTGCCTCGAAAAGGGATGCTTGAAGGGAATTTGTTCTAATGAACATTTCTTCTGTTTGGGGGGGGGGGTGGAAGGATCTCTCTGGGAACCAGCTGACAGAGGTGCCTGACAGTTTAGGAGGCCTCAGTAACCTCGTGAAACTCAACCTCTCCCACAACAAGCTGAAGAGCCTTCCTCTTGGGATCAGCGGCATGATGAGTAAGTCCTCGCAGTGCAGAGCTGCAGTGTGTAATAACGCTGCATCCTGGCAGTATCTGCTATGCTAGTTATTATTTTTGAACAGACTGACCAATAAACAGTGACGCAGATTAAATTTAGACAGTCGTGACAAAGAAGTAGATAAACAACCACTAGAAAGATAGAAAAACTGTCACGAAAGTCTGTTTTTATTAGGTTTCACCGTTTTAGGTCACACATGAATCCATGCTTGTTCCATATGGGAAAGTCAGTGTTGTGTCTTGTATTTTTTCATGTGGGTGTCCGGCTGCATGTTGATGTTATTTTGGAGGATGCTTGGCTTATATTGCCTGGTTTGTGAAAGTGTGCGTGTTGCATAGATCTGAAGCTCCTGGACTGCACCCGCAATCATCTGGAGAACGTCCCGCCGGTCTTGGCTCACATGACGTCCCTGGAGCAGCTCTACTTGAGGCACAACAAGCTGCGTGTGCTTCCCGAACTCTCGTCCTGCAAGATGCTCAAGGTGTGCCTGCAGATCCTAATCCTTTTCTTGCTGCTTTTTGAGCCACATGTCCAATCTTATTAAAAACCTTTTTAGCAATGTCAGTATGGTTACCATAATCAAGGTCTCTGACGCAGTATGTTAGATATTGATTGAACCTGTATGTAAAACTGAAACCTACATCTGTTGGTTTTTTTATGTCATTCCACTGTTTGCCCAGGAGCTGCATGTCGGCAACAACCAGATAGAATCTGTGGAGGCTCAGCAGCTGAAGCACCTGACTGCTCTTGGCATCCTGGAGCTGCGGGACAATAAGGTGAAGAGCCTGCCTGATGAGGTCACCCTGCTAGAAGGTCTGGAGCGCCTGGATATCTCCAACAATGACATCAGCAGGTGTGCAGGCCAGAGTCTCCCTGAACTACGATCAAGGAGCAGTGCAGCCGTCACTGTCACCGCTGTCTCTTTTAAACTGGAATGTAGTAATAACTCTGTATTCTAAATGTGAAACAATTATTTTTATGGTCGTCTGGTTTTTATTGTTTGACCTTTTTCGTGCGTAGAGAAACATTGATTTTCTTCTCATTGACTCCCTGTGCTGAGTGTTGGTTTTCCTCTTCGTCTTGCCTGAGTCAGCCTGCCATATGCCCTTGGCAACATGACCAAGCTGAAGATCCTGTCTCTGGAAGGCAACCCTCTGAGGACCATTCGCAGAGATCTGCTAACGGTCAGTAAAGGCAACGATCTAATTGTTTGCGAAGTAATATCTTATGCATAAGTAGGACCTTTTTTGTTTGCAGTAATTATACATTAAGTATTTTTACACTCATGAAAATTTGGGCATGGGCTGCTGATGTCACAGACGCTTTGCCTTTCAGAAAGGCACTCAAGAGCTCCTAAAATACCTGAGGAGTCGTGTTCAAGGTACGGTGATGCATCCATTAAGCTATTCAGCTATTTCTATGTAGCACACTTAAAAATAAAAATCATTCAACTGAAAAACCAGATGTATATCCCTGTAGTGTTATTTAATTCTTTATCTCTTAGCTGAATGCTTCACCCAGAATAAATTGCATTTCTTTTATTTATTCATTAAATAATTTTGTTAGTTTATTGCTGAACAGCAGGTCTGTTCTGGCGTAACTGGAAATCTATTTATTCACAAGTTGTCTTGAAGTTCTGCTTTTCTTACTGCTTCATTGGGCCTGATTATACATGCAAAATAATAAAAAAAACATGTAAATGATTATATTATGCATATTAGAACAGCCAGATGGAAATCCCCAAGATGTCCCACAAACTGCAATGACACTTCCAAGTCAAGCGAAGGTCAACGTTCATGCCATAAAGACACTGAAGACATTGAACTACAGGTACAATAAATCAGCCAAGTGCAGGTTCACCTTCAGTTCTGTGTTTGCAAGGAATGTTTAATTGTATTTTTTCCCCTACAAAAAAAATCAGCTTTTTCCCCATCTCTGAGTAATTATCTCCTCACAGAGGGGTGTGAGAAGAGTTTTAATGAGTCACATTTTGTTGATGAACTGACATTGTTTATAGCGAGAAGCAGGAAGCTTCAGTTCCTGATGAGGTGTTTGACGCAGTTGGAAAGGATCCCATTTCCAGTGTGAATTTCAGCAGGAATCAGCTGTGTGCATTGCCTGCCAGGTACTTGGCTTCTTATTCAGATGTTGCCCCCAGTGGACAAATGTTAATAATACAGAAACCCTCCACTCTGAACACACTCTGTGTTCTCAGTAATGCGCTTACAGTTAGTCAAGATCATTTTTTAAGCAACGAACCGAAGCTGCTTTTGTTAGAATTTTTAGTCATAAGACTTGGAGGATATTAACAAATTCAAGTCTGTAGCCCTAAATACTTCTGGCAGGGAACAGGGATTATGTAATGTGTACTGGGCAGAGGTGGAAAGTTTAGGTCCAAAAAGTACAAATCCAGACCAAAGATTTGTTTCAAGCAACTAGTTGAGTACTCTGTGACTAACTCTTTATACTCAACTAGTTGGTTGAAACAAAATCTTGGTCTCAATCTGTACTTTCTGGACCAGAACGTTCCACTTCTAGTACCGGGCTAAGTGTATCTCAGTTTTAAGGCAAGGGTGGTATCCTTAATGACCGTAATTTAAATTGTAAAACCCATTGTTTGTTTTTAACCGTTTGATTCACAGATTTGTTACTGCCTTTGTTTCCTGTTTAGCTTAAGGCTAACACCTCTTAAAATGCTCTTAGTGATTTTTTACTGGAGCAGGACGGTACCATACGAAATGCTTCTATTGATTCCAAGGATCATGGAGCTGAAGGACACAGTTACTGACATTAACCTAGGGTTCAACAAGCTGACCAGCATCCCAGTGGAATTCTGCATGCTGCAGGGCTTGGTGCACATAGATTTCAGGTGAGCACTTTAGCATTTATGTCTTTAGAAGCACTCATGGAAAAACTTTTTCATGCTTGTTTATTCGGAAAGGACCACAGACAGCCTAGTTATTAAATATGCCACTTTCAGCTATGGGGGTTCCCAGTTTTCCTAGAAACATGCATATTTCAAATTTGACGTTTTAAACAGTTTTTCACTTCTTGCATAATGAATAAGAATGGCATGACTGTGCAATTTGTGTTCACTCGCACCATGTAATTTGAAGATAAACAGACTGGAGGATATATGGTAACGTGTAAATTACACAAGAACCCAAAAACAAGATTCATGTGAAACGGAACATGACACCGTTTATAAGTGTTTACTTCTAGTATTATTACAGAAAAGTTTTTTTCTGATTGCTCTGAAGTAATAGAATGAATCTCCTTACTATTTTCATCACTTTAGAAACAACCTTTTGGAATCCCTGCCTGAGGAGCTGGAATCCTTAACTAAACTCAGGAGTGTAATTTTATCCTTCAATAGGTAAGTATATAACACAGTGCCGATGTGGGTCATGCTCACTGTGAAAAGGCCTGACCTTGGATACCTGATAATGCTGCAGGTTTAAGGTCTTCCCAGAGGTGCTGTACCAGCTTCACACTCTCGAGACGATTTTAATCAGCAACAATCAAGTAGGCAGCATTGACCCCATAAAGTTGAAGGATCTGGAAAGGCTATCCACCCTAGATCTGCAGAACAATGACATCCTGCATGTTCCTCCGGAGCTGGGCAACTGTACAAGCCTGAGGTAAGAAGAGCTGTCTGTCTACATGATACTGCAAGGCTGCACCAATAGTATTGGCCAATTTTCCTAATGTAGTGTCCTCTTTGACCCGAAGTGGAAAACAGTAGCAGCAAGAGCCAGAGCATAAAAATGAATATGTGAAAATCTCATGTCTGCCACACTATTGTGTGCCCTGTTTGCATTATGAAGTGTATGGGGAGAGATATGCGAAACCCCGGAAAAATAGCACAAATGTGTTTAAGGCAATAATCATCTGCTTTGTGCAGAGGTGTAATGTAACAAAGTAGGTGTAAAGTAACAAAGTTGGAAGCACTAGAACTGCAACTGAAATAATGGTGATAATTGCATTGGACGATGGTTTTATTCAGCTCAATCTGACTATTGCATGTGTGTCCATGCATGTGAATGCAATGTGATGTCGCAATATACACTGCATCCCCCCACCCCAAAGTCAGTCCCCCCAAATTCAAACTTCTTCCAGCACCACTGCTCAAAAGTACCTGCCTGCAAAATGTTTGTAGTTCGTTAAATCTGGCCTGTAGAATAATCTTTTGTCAATCCTCTAATCACTGTTAAGCTTGGCAAGTTTCCCTGCTTTTACTGAATTAAAAAGAAAATATCCTTTTGTCTTGTGACTTTTCCTTATTGTGCTGCACTGTAACTCACAATGCTGTATTCAAACCAGTCCTGAGTGAAATTAAAAGGATAGTAAAAAAGTAAGATTTGTATTACTTGGGTAGTATTTTACGGGCTAACTTTTACTATTACTCGAGTAACATTTTGGTATGCATCTGTACTTTTTACTTGAGTATAAAAACTGAGTACTTTTTCCACCACTGGCTTTGCGTCAAACAGAAGTTTGACCCGTTTAGTTGTGAGGTACGTTTGGCTACTGTGGCATAGAGACTGTTCTGGTGTTGCTGGCTGCGCTTGGCGTGGGTTTTCTGTTACCGACTGGTCTCTGCTGTTACTGTCTCGCCTAGCAATGTGGCGGAAAACGGGAACTAATGGGGTTTGTGTATGATGTTAGGGAGGGTCACTGTAAATCGGTCTCTGTAGGAGTAAGTAGAGGAGGATTTGTTAGAATTAGTCAAACAGGAGAGCAAAATCCCTCTAACACAGTAGGGATATATGATGTTATACATTTAAACATTAAATATTCTGTCTGTTTAAATCCCACCACAGGGCTCTAATGCTCGATGGGAATCCCTTCCGCCACCCCAGGGCTGCGATTGTGGCCAAAGGGACAGACTCTCTCCTGGAGTACCTCAGAAGCAGAATTCCTTCTTAGAGTTCCGCGGTATCAGAACCACCACCACCTCATCGAAATTAGGGAGAGCGACACACAAACTTTGTTCTGTGCTTAAGATGAAAAATCTTTCAAATGTTTTTTGACCCCAGAACATTTGCAGTCGTGCCTGGGACCAGGCTGCAGCTTTTCCGCACTTATCATTCCTGTGCCCAGGCGCCACACTTGCCTTTGCTAAAACAAGCGAGAGACAGAATCTTTTCTTTGTAACCAGTATTCATATTTTAAATGACTATTATTATAGTGAGAATTCAATTTTGATGAGACTTGTACATGGTCCAGATTTTCTATGAATATAATCTTCATTGCACTACAGTGGCCTGTTTGATGGCAAGTAAGTACTTTTTCCTATAATTTCACTCTGAACTTACAGTATCTCGCCCATTTGTTTTTACTCGCCTGAAATGGACTAGCCAACTTTTAGACGGACAAAATACTGCCAATGCAAAGGTGACTTTGTGAGGATGAAGTGGTTTTATAAAATAGGCAAAATCTTCAAACATCCTGAACAATCTGACGGCAGTGTTTGAATGTTTGTAGGTGTTTGTAGGTGAAACTACCACTGCCTGTATATGTTTGTGAATGTGTATATTGTAGTGTTGCCTGCTTGTTCTGGCATATGAAGATAAAATAAAAATTATGCTCGCAAAAGTGGGTCTGTTCTTCCTAAGATAAGTCTTAAAATATTCCCTGCTAAGGACTTAGTTTGTGTCCACAGCCACAGAGCAATGCTGTAATATGTAATGGTGCACTTGCAATGGTTCACAGCCACAAAGTATATCAGTCATTTTTCACTGTTTCCACATAAAAAGAATTTTGTTTATTGCATAATCGTCAGCTCTTGGTTGGAGGGACATCAGACATGCTGTAGATAAGAATTTCAACTGGTCCACTTATATTCAATAGCATCTTAGTGCTTTCAAGAATGGCAAGCAGCTGAAGACCTCACTGTTCCGGTGATTAAAAATACACTAAAAAATTATTCCCGATGTTTTGGTTTATATAAAAACAAGACCTTTACAATAAAATGTTTTTATTATTTGTACAATAGACTTTCATACATTATTCAAAACACTTCTTAAATACTGAAAAAATTGTACTGTATTTCCAAAGCCGAAAAATGGCTCTGGTATTTTCTTCACAGCATTTTTAGTTTTTTTTCCTCCATAATTTTATAACAATTTCTTGGGTATATACAGATAGCTTCTGCAAAATGCATTCTAGACACAGAATATATATGCTTTACCAATTACATATTTGTGTCAATACAGAAATAAAACTGGAAGGTTTAAACTTGCATGTGCAAATCAATAAATAGGATAATTCTCACTAAACCTCTCCAACTAAACATTTTTTTCTGTTAAAATTACTTTCTTGCACAAAAAAATGAAGCAGCATTCAAATCCAATAAGTCATCATACTGCGAAAGCTTGGAATACATTCACAATCTATATGAATAAATTAAAATGTTCATTCACAGTTATTTACATTAATACTGCAATTAGACCAAAAAGTACCATATATTTGCTTTTTATATATGTAATTGTATTGTAAACACATACAAAAATGACCATTTTTATATTCATGTACATATATATATATTTGTATAACACAAATTCACAATTACTGTAGAAATCAATTTTACAAGTTAAATACTACAGCTTCCCCATATCCTGAATTCCTTTTCCCATAGTTATAGAAATCTGAGCAAAGCTAAATATATCAGTATATTACAAATAACCTGAAAATGTTTAGTAAAAAAAAAAAAAAAAATTAAAACTGTATTCAGGTTCATGACTCAACCCTTTAAATTAAGCATTGTTAATTTATCCAGTGGTAGCTTTCCTTAGCTAGGTACACAACTCTCTCTAGGACTACAGGTTTAGAATGTTCCGTTCTGTGTGATGTCACCTTAAATGCTACATTTGTATACATTTAAAATATGGAACATTTTCTGGGTTTCATCAGTGATAAACCATTGATAGAGAGACTATGGCACAAATTGTCACAAACGATCTCCCTCTGCATTTTAAAAACTACTTTTCCAAGAAAAAAAAACCTTTAGCATGTCTACTTAAAAAGACAAAAAGCCACATTTTAATAAGTAAAGCATGTGGAAGCATGCTACAGAGCTTACAATGGAAATCAATTCAGTACAGTGACAAGAAGCAATGTGGGTGTTTTTTTAAAGAAACAAAAACTTATTTGTAAATAGTTTAAAATGTACAGAAAATTACTAGCAGCACGACATAATTTCAGTAAATCCTGGTAGGATTAAAAGATGTAATACAAATTTAAATAATACATGTGAAATTATAAAATTCCATTTTACTTTTCTTGTTTTGGAATGATTGTAAAAGTTCTGCTTGACTATTTCTGCTTTTAATTAGCGTGTTGACCGTCCAATCTACGCGCCATTTGATATAGTCTTACGGTCAAATCCAAACCTGTGGAATATTATGTGCTCCATGCACCTGCTTACCTATTTATAACTCTGTACATGCAATGCTATGGGTTTTTCACGAGCCTCCTGCTGTCACCAATCATCCGTCAGTATAGAAAAGAACATTACAGCAGTTTCACATCTCAGTGGATGTGTGAATATCGACACTTGGACTGTCCTCAGCAGCACAATCTGGAGTGTGAAGAAATCTGTTGCGTGGATTTTTAGTTACCAATGATTCATTTTTTTAATCCAGGTCCTCAGTGATATTCTCAAGTTTGGATTCATTTTTTTTTTACTTCTAAAAAGTTTTGTGAAATGGCACATCCAGGTCATCTGTCAAATGACGTTCCAGGTTACCAGTATTCACACAGAATAAAAAGTAACCAGAAAGAATCTAAACTGCAAATGGGTTTCTGCCATTTGAGTAAACAGAGTACAGAGCTTTGATGGTGACAATGTGGAATCCTTTCTATAAGTGATGTTAGGTGTGGACTCTAGAAACAAAAGATATGCATTCTGGCTTTCCTAATCAAACATATACAAAACAAAGGTACAAAAAATACTAGATATGTTCAAAAACAACTTGCCTTCTCCAGTGCAGAAACAACCATCAGTAGCAATCAGGTTTCACAAACATTTTTGAAAATAAGGTCCAATTACTGAGCACGTACTGATTACCCCTCATAAATCTGGGCCCTGTTCATTCAAAGAAAATGAAAGCAGTGTTTTATGATAATCTTTCATTTCACAGATTTTTGGAAACAAACTGCAAAAACACATCTGACAAACTCCATTAATTGGTTTTAAATTGTGATCAAGATCAACATAAATATTACGCTTCAACCACATAAAACAAAAAAAAAGAAAAAAATGAAATGGAAAAGAACTGATGGTATAACTATTTAGAAATGTTTATAAAGGTATTTTCAAAATGTATTAAAATTTAACAGATCATATTTAATGTCCTAAAATGACACTAAAAATAGCAATCAAATAATGGCTTAAATTCAAAGCAAACAGCATACATACATACGCTCCCTCAACTTGGGTCACCTGAACCTTTTCATTTCTTCATTTAAATGTATATATACATATTTACAGAAGGCATATACACAGTTGAGGCAGTGTTTATGGTGAATGAATTACCAAAACAGCCAGTGTGCTTTCATGCTCTGACATCTAAATGGAAAAAATACATAAAGTTAAATTAAATGCATAAGAAATTAAGCAATACCTTTCAAAAACAAAATAGCAAAAAAAAGGAACAAAAATCCACATCTGCACCAATCTACAGCCTCAGGCTGATAGATGTACAGTAAATGATCTTCTGTCAAATAGGCATAATATTTAAACATGTCCTTTTGATTGGTGTAACATGACACGTAACCTATAGTACATTTGGCACTAATATTTTGCCATTGGTCCAGCAATTGGCAAATGTTACTGTTCCAAGATAAAAATGGACGCAAGTAGCTTGTACACATTTCAGTTCTGTACATATAAGAAGTTATGTACGGTAAAAAAAAACAAACAAAAAATTAGCTTGTGCTCTCCCTCAAGATTACCAAGTCCACAGTTTTCTGGAAATTCTTCAGTAGAGACACAGCAGTTTCATGTTCCGTGTGTAAAAAATTATGTCCATTGGCCTGAAACGTGAAAAGGAAGCAGAGAGTAAACGTGGTAAAGTGGCAGTAAGAAGTTCAGGGTGGCCACACGAGAGGACTGGGGACAGGCCTAGCTCAAGGGAGATAGAGGAGACACGAAACGTCCACTGTCAATAAGAAGAGAGGAGAAAGAGAACACCAAATGCACACAGGAAGAAGGAAATCATGCTGTAAAGAGAAAGGGAGAGAAGCTGGATTTTAGAGGATTGTTTGTCAGCTAAAAAGCTCCATCTGTGGAGAGAGCAGAAAGGCGGCAGGTCCTTCAGGAAGCGACGTATGGGAGAGCCTCTGGTTGCACACACTGAAAGCGACACACAAATGGAAGGCTGCCAATGATCAGGTCCTATGCAGTTATTCCAGCACAAGAGCATCGAGTTCATGTAAGCTGCAGAATTTTAAACCACACTATAAATTTAAAGACAAAATCCAGCTCTGGGTCTGAATGGCAGCTTTACATGGACTGAGAGTCCTGTGAAACCACTGACCGCTGAAGGAGTATCAAACTCAATAAGCGCATAGAAACTGCGGCCTATGCTAGATTTGCATATATTTATGTTGACATACTATTGGAATATGTATGGCAAACATCCTGCATCCGAATCCTATCATTGCACTGAGTAGGACTGCGCTTGAGTGAACTTATCTGAACACACCTTCTAAGCCAGTGGTGCTGAATAACAGAATGCAACTGCAGGATGACAGGCCTATGTGGTCATGCCAAGAAGGGTGACAATGTGCCGGCGATGCTCGGCTGCTTCCAGGGGGCCAGTGTAAGAACTTACAAAGACAGGGCGAGGGAATTCTGGGAAATGTCAATCTATGTTACACAGGACAAAGGTGGAGAAAGAAGGTCTGCAAGTTGCAACAGCATGAAAAACACTGCTCTTATGCAACTGCAGAGAAGCTCATGGTATCTATGAAGGGAAAAAATGTGATGAATTTTACTCCTTATAAATTGATATTAGTGTCAGGGTTAAATATGAATTAGGCATCTATTGTCCTTCTTAGCACAGGCTAAACATACCATTTATCGCCCTGTTAAGAAGTCAAGAGTTTGGAGACTAGAGTCGGGAGGTAGAGCCGACACAAAAGCAGAGCATGCTTAATCAGTGGTGCAGAGCATAGTGCATGCCACGTGCATGAGCTCCCAGCAGGAATGCGCTGGACAGCATTACACGCATACAGCCACGTGCATGAGCTCCCAGCAGGAACGCGCTGGACAGCATTACACGCATAGATGCGTGAGCGATGTGCAGGGATGGACATCAATGTTACCTTCAGAATTTTGTCCCCAGGTTGAAGAACGCTGGCAGCAGGTCCATCAGGCTGTACCCTAGTAACAAAGATACCCTATAAGTCAAAAGTGATATGAGGTTAGGAACCACATGGTTAACATGGTTTAAATGTGCCTTTCTGCATGGAGTTCACCTGACTATTTACCCATCACCACTCTCATTTGGTGTTTAGCACAACATCTCCACTACAAGCATAGAAAAATAACTGAAATGCTATGTGGTTATTCAGGAATCAGTGACGATCAAAAATTGCCCTTTACATGTCCTTCTGTATAAAGAGCCAAGCAAATGCCGCAATACAGCTTGTAAACTCAGTCAAGTGAAGACTGATTAATGTCAACAGCAGCGACTTGATGATTAACACTGTCACCCAGGGCCAGATTTAGTCTGGTTTGACTGGAGGTGCAGTGAGAAATATTTAGGGGGCATATTGTTGCACAAATGATGATTTACAATAAAACATATGACATATTTCTCCAAATGGCCATAACTGCCATACATATGTTTTAAATCAATGTGACACCCACCACTCTGGCAGGGTATTAGGTTTTATTTGCTCTTTCATTGTTTACTACTTTCTGTCTTTTTATGTACAGTAATTAATATTTGCTATCACATCACAGTACCAAGTTTCCTATTTTCTGGACAAAAATGAGCTCATCCATGTTCATTAGTAATTACTTTCTCATGAGCCAAAAATCTATGGATTCTTTGCTCTCATGTAGCATGGTGTGTCAGAATGGTGCAAGAACATGAGGCTGAAGACAGTCCAATCACTAGGGCAGTTACATGCAATGCATAAAGCTCAGGAAATGCATCCTTTTAGCTTTTAACTTGCTTGCAAACCGTACAGAGCTCCACCCGGTGCCGGTCTTTGACTGCTCCAGAGAATTCTCCAACTTAGAAGGACCATCAGAGCTAGAGCTGGTTATGGTATTTGAGTCGGGGGTAAGTTGTGTCTTGCGGACTATTTGCAGACTAATTGACTGGATGCAACCACATTTGAATGCAGGCAGTTACCAGCAAGATCCGTTCTCCAAGTCCGTTTTTAAGTTAAGTTTGTATGTAAGTCTAAACAGTAATAATACAGTACATAATAAAAACAATAATACTGTAATAATAAAAGTAACTACATATGGTACTGTACTATACCTAAAGCCAAGGAATTGCTGAAGTCGCGCAATGTTTTTATGAACGTAATAAAGAGGTGCGTGTTTGTTATTACAAACCATTCACGGCAGTCTGCTCATGAGCACAAATTGTCCATAAGTCAGATGTTCTTAACCCAGGCAATGCCTGTATGTCATTTCAGCTAAACATTAGGGCTGTAACGTTTTGGTACATCATTTTTGGCTTGTTACACACAAGGTAATAAATGAATACATTTATTGACATGGGTGGAAACTAAATTTACAAATAGATATTCAACATGGAAATCATTATGGTAAATGTGTGAGTTGGTTATAACTAATGCTGATTAAAGTGAGTTATAACTGGTGGTTTTAGAACATTATGGGTTCCCAATTAAGTACAACTTCACTGGAGAGAGAGAGTAGTTTATAAGATCAAGACTGTCTGTTATACTGAACTCAGATATGTTACTTGAAACACATAAAAAAATTCTAACTCATCCAAGTGTGTGTATGACCAGAGCAAGGCAGAAACAGCCTCTGCAAGTTAGTCTCCCCATGATATTTAAATCACTTTTGCCGTGATATTCTGACCCAGCTGAAAAATAATTATAGGCTACAGGATAGTTTATTGCTACAGATATGCAACCATACTTAGTAGTAGAGAACACAGGGTTTAGTTCATTATGATTGCTATGATTATATATATGAATACGCACACACACACAGTTGCTACTCTTCAATATACAGTAGTTACATCTGTCTTACAATGACCATAGAGTATAAGGCACAATGATTTCCATTACTTGGTTTATGCTGGTTTCTGCTGGGGCCAAAAATAGGTTGGCTCGCCTTGGGCCCCGCCCCTCCTCACAGATGGGCCTGCCAACTTCCCCGACAAAGGAAATAATTTGCGATCAGTCATTGTCACACACACATACTGGGTTACTTGTCTGTTATTGTTGATTACTGATAATATTGTCGAATAGCACAAGCTTAACACAGACATACGAAACTAAAGGCATTTAGCCTCAAAAACTAAAGCAGTCCAGACCAAGGGCACCAGAAAAAACAATCATAACAGTTGCCACGACTTAGCAATATGGAAAAAACTCAATGACTTTTGGAAACATGATCAACCAGTTACATGTTAGTAGAAGTTAGAGGGTTAGAAGTTTCCTTCTCTTTCCTATCCAAGCAAAATTGATATGTAACAAATATCCCTAATAGAATCGATACTGATTAAAATTGGATAGGAAATCAAACTGATTCGGGACCTTATAAGTCAGATACCCATTGGTGATACCCAGCCCTGCTCTACTCGATAAGTGTTTGGTTACAATTTGCCAACCAATTACTTTTTTTGGGGGGAAGATGAGAAAAGAGGGAGAAGTTTCCCATCCTAGATTCTCCCTTGATCTGGCCATTTGACTTCACAAATATATCCTTAAGAAGTAAAGTTTTAGCTAATATGTGACTGTCCTGCTTTAAAACAGTTATACAGATGCTCCTGTACTTATGAACCTTGAACTTACGAACTTTCAGACATATGAACGAAGAGGACTGTAAGTCCAAATTGTGTTCGTTAGGCTCCCATTTCCTGTCCGTAACATCAACGTTTGTTCTGCATGCCAATTCAGCCTAGTACGAATTCTGGCTGCTACTCCCTCAGCACAGCAGCGTTGTGTACATACTCCCAGCATCCTAGTTCTTTGTACTTGCGTATTGATAAGACGTGCTCTCAAGATCAAAGTTTACTTAGTTTTTATTGCGAAATATTCTGTGCATCCATTATCCATTTTGTTTTATGTATCAATAGTAATGTGTTTTAGGATAAGAAAACATGTATTGACTTTATATCATACTGTCATGCCCCGGTCATCTGAGCTTCCCATGTGCCATGCCCCCTCATTTACCTCATGTGGAATCCCCGTGTTACCAGCTGTTTCAAGTCATGTTGATTGTTACTGTGTATTTAAGTCCGTGTTAGAGTATGTTTCACCAGTCCGGTCATTAACATCTTGACGTCGTTTTCATGTTCCTGAGTGTGTTTCCCGAAATAATCCCCGAGTTCACCTGATTTCGCTGGCTCCTGTGCTGCTTCCCCGTGCTGAAAGCGAGACAGAATGACCGGACTAGAGAAACATACTCTAACACGGACTTAAATACACAAGATTAATTAACACAACTAGAAAACAGTTGATGACACGGGGATTCCACACGAGGTAACGAGGGGGGCGGGGCACACAGGAGGATAGGCACGAGCAGGGCATGATACATACTTACTTATGCATGTACATTTGGGTACCCTTAAAATGATGTTGAATAATGAATTTTAAGTCGAACATTTCAAGTTACAAATGGCCGTTTGGAACGAATCTCGTTCGTAATTAGAGGAGCATCTGTAGTTTGTTCTGCAGTATTAGCACCACCCCTGGCTGGTTTGTGTACTGCAAAAAGCGGTTAAAATATAACAGTAACACTGTAGCACGTTAGTTGCAAGTTCGGTTTTTCAGGTAGGACAAAAGTTCATTTCTGTCTTTGTGACTCACCTTGCAGCAGCTGACGAAAGCAATGGCTGCAAGGTCTTATGTTTATTTTATGTTTAAGAATTATAAGGTTTGTTTGATTAATTTCATTACTGTGTATAAGTTAGTTTATAGCTTAGTATTCATGTGCGTATAATGTTTAACATATTTTCTTGTATTTGAATTTATTTGAGAATGCTTATTTTACTTAGTAAATTAATTCAATCTTTGTGCAATTTGTGTAAATGTATTACAGACACTCCTCTACTTACGAACTTTCAACTTACGAACTTTCAGACATACAAACGAAGAGGACTGTAAGTCCAAATTGTGTTAACTGGGTTACTGTTACCTGTCCGCAACATCAATTTTTTTTTGCTGCGCGCAAATTCTGGGTAGTACAAACTTCTGGCCGCTACTCCCACCATGAAGCAGTGTACTCCCACCATCCTAGTTCTTTGTACTTGCGTATACATTTAAAATGATGCTGAGTAACGACTTACGAACATTTCAAGCTAGGGACGGCTGTTTGGAATGTATCTTATTCGTAAGTAAAGAAGCATCTGTATATTCATAAACGTAAACTGGATATTTTCCCTTTTTTATTGTTTCATTCTAAGGAATTAATAAATTGGATGCTAATTGCTTCAATTCTTCTGGTTGTATCTTGGACTAAGTTTAGCTAACTAACTAACTGTGCACAAGCTTCATAACGCATAGCGAGGACAGTACAGTGACCTTGAATGAGCCGAATGAGTGCAGCTCAGTTCAATGCAGTTTCAGCACTATCCCGGCAAACAAGGAGTACAGCGACCTCTGGGCCAAAGTAAACCACCCCCACACTCTGAAAGTAACGATCAACATGCAACACTGAAGGGCAGACAGGACAGGCAGCGAGAAAAAGCCAAAAATGTTACTGTGGTTTTCCTGGGTTAATACCTCACAGAATGATTCCCAATGCTAAAGAGGAATTCCACTAGGAGATATTCATTAAAAACACATTTTTGCATTTAACTACAGTATATTTCTAACAAAAAACTGCAGATTACAAAAAATAAACTTTATACAAAGATATTATGTCATGAAAGACTTATATAATCAGGCTTGAAAAATTTGGAGATTTTACAGCAAAATACTTTACAGCAGAATACCTGAAATGGTACAAAAATACTGATTATAGAAATCAGTGTTAGACAGCAGTCAAACTCAGCAGCTGAGTCAGCTGTATGTGTTTATTAGATGAACACTGAGCTTACAAAACATTAAGGACATCCCCTAATTGCTTGTAGGAGACTGATAAGATAAAAATAAGTAAAGGAGCGGATCCTGGATTGATTTCGCCTTCTAAATCCATTCCAATCAGTGCAGGTAAAGGGGAAGAGACTGGTTTGGGAAGAACTGACATAGACTGAGTATGTGTGAGACAGACTGAGTATGTGTGAGAGAATGGACAAGAATAAAGTGCTTTTGAACAAAACTGCAGTGCTGCAGCTTTAAGATCAGAAGTGTGTATTACATGTGAAAAATGGTTCACCCCTCAAAAAATGCTACCCAGTGATGAAAAATGGATCACTGTTGAAAAACAAAATTTAAATGCTGCACTCACTGCACCTTGACAGGAAGAGGATTTAGCAACCATCAACCTTAAATTTCAACATCCTTTAGCCAAAAAAACTTGGGATGCAGTTAGCTAATGAACAAAAACTTTGGATTGTGGGAAAAAACATTGTTTGCTCTGATGAATGTTGGTACGTAATGCTGGATGATGCCAACAGTTCTGGGGCATGGAGAAACACCCCAAGAGTCCATCATGTGGTGTGCCGGGTTAACATGGAGGTGTGAGGTATGTTTTCTTGGCCCTCAGTGAGTCTCTTGCTTAGGAGAGCACCATTTGATCACCACTGGCAATCAGGTGCACCTCTCCATGGTGGAACTTTGTCCACCTGCAAATGAATTTTTATCGTAGTATAATGACCTGTACCATGAGGCCAAGGGCATTCATCAATGCCTCTATGAACATGACAGCGCATGCAGTCGTGATATCTGCAAACACCAGATGCCAATCTGATCTAAAATATGAGACGTGTGTGGCATTTTAGTCAACATCCCTTTGGAAGGCTTCTGACGCCGTCTTCGTTTGTGTGTCTAACTGAGGATGCACTGCAATATTAGCAAGAAGTATTGTACACTCATTGTACACATTATAAAACATTCCTTGCTCTGCTGACCTCATGCATGATAATATGGTCCGATTCATGATGGCTTGCTCATTGCTGTACTCCTATGTACGAGGAAGGTTTGCAGACACAGAAAAAAATAAACACCCAGACAGGTCTTATGTGATAGATGAACTGTATAATATACGACTGTCAAGAAAAGGAATCCAAGGATTTAAAATAATATTGCTTTTTATTCATCCCATAGTCACTCTATAATTACCTGAAAATGTATGCAGCTTAATTTTTCTTTAAATGCCTGCTTCAATCCAGTGGAAATGATCAAATTAATAAAGGAATAAAAATTTAAACCTTTAACTATCATTCCACGCCCATATAAAATGTCTGACTTGTGATTTACATGTGCTATATCTCATGTTTATTAATGCCAAATAAAAATAAAAATTCACTTAAAATGTATTGTTTACTTGCGCACTTGTTGATGAGGAAGATAACTGAATAATTATCATAAAAATACAATCTCCCTGGACAGAAAGAACAGATTAGATTCAAGACTGGGTTCAAAAAAACTTTGCCACAAATACAGACCTGGCATTACTTTGACTCATAAGCCAAATCTACAAATAATGTTTAAGGAAATTCAGTAAATATAAAATAAAAGACCGACATCTTCCACTGTAAGCATCTGTCTTCACGGTCACTCAGAAAAAAACGCGATTAGACTCAAAACTCGAACCGAAGTATGAGACTTATAAAGCCCCTTTCAGACATACACAGCCACCCAGAAATTTTCTCAACATTAACCGGAGGTGCTGTTTCTGTAAAAGCAACGTCTGAACTTTACCTTGCTAGCTCTTTAGTACACATACCAGGTAATTTCCTATTGACCCCCATGTGTGAATGGAGCAGGGAGACTTATGGAGAATTCACAAAGAGTGGGTGGGCATATTAAAAACGTTTTTATCGTGTGACGGTCATGGAAACGTTGCAACGCAAACATCCAAGGGTGAAGATAAAGGGTAGATCTTCAACGAACATGGCTAACTGAAGAGATGACGAGATTCGGGAATAAAACACTGCAATTTCCAAAGTGCACTTTTTGCTTCATGTCCTGCCTCCTGAATGCTCTACACAAGCGGCGCCCCTCATCTAAACCAACTGGAGCAGGTGTGAACATGTCAGACATGGACAATCTCCAGTTATGTGCCACGTGTGTCAAAGGGCAACTCCGGACAATGTCCAGACTTCATGTGTGAAAACAGCTTATTAGGTCCAGGATGTGTGGTGTTAATATCTAAACAACTACAGCTGACATTTCTACTGAAGAAATCCAGGTCCTCAGTCAAGCAGACAACCTCTTGGAAATTTCTGGTCCCTGGTGTGTTTAAGCTGCTTTCACCCTGAACTGTTTTCAGAATTTTTTATTGTTTTAGATTTCCATAGCAGCATTGTAATGGCACAGACTGTATCACACTATCTATTATCACTGATTATTATGAAATAATGAAGCTACTATGCATTTCCATAGTAAACCTATGGCATGCATGACCTGTAGAACAGAATTTACATTATCTAGACAGACTTTTACGGTTCTACATTATGAAAATACATTATATCATGTTACATTTTACACTGCAGGAATTACAGCAAGTGACTCAAAATACATCAGGAGTTACTATTTTGGGAACTATGCTGAAAATTTCTGATCACCTGTTTAGGTCTCTGGGTTCCTTTATAGGACAAATTTACTGCTTTGGCATTATTGTTCCCTCCGTATCTGTTCATTTTACATGACTTATCTTGATCTCTGTATTCATGGGTGACATTCTAACTGCTACGTACTATTGAATTGAGAAGTTAGCTAGAAATATGGTTATAAGATACTACTGATATTTAAAATGCACAAACTGCTCATTTTCTATTCTCTTCTTTCCTGGTGGGTGTTTGTGCTTGCTCTGTAAGCTGTCTCATTAGCCAGCTTCTATATGTTTGGTGCCATTCAAAATGGCAACCACCCACTGAGGAAGCCCCGCAATTCTCAGGACAGCCAATCAGGAACCAGTACACATCTAAACAAAGTGTTTAGGCACTGACATTCTGGCCAAACCGAAATAGCCTGGTTGCCATTGGCTCTCACTTGTGTGACGGAGGCTGACAGGCTTGACCTTAAGACCCAAACAGTGCGTGTGCTCCAAGGGCTGGCATGACAACTAGCTGCAGAGCTCCTCAGCTCCACACATGTGACATAACTTGCTTCCTTTTATTAGGGAAAAAGTCTTAAATGTTCCATATTTTCGAAAGACTGTTTAGTGGAGTACATTATGAATATGTAATCGATTTGAATCATAAAGTCAGGCATCTTGCATTCTCTGCATTTTTCTACAATGATCTATGTACACCTGCACGGCCTCTCTCTGGGAATATGCCTTTGTATTTTGCTTAAATCAGGAAGGTACCATTCCCCTAGTGATCATCTGGGTGGGGGCATGCAAGCACAGGAAGAACATGCAAACTCTGCTAGATTATGTCCATTATATCTGAGGTGACAACACTACTGACTGAGCTCCCATATGCACTTTTAAAAATAAAAGAAACATTGATCTCATACACAACTGGGTAGGTGGCTCAGCAATGTGTTCCGAAGATTCCTTATCACAGATAGACTATTCATAAAAATACTATATTAAAGAATGTCAAATGGAGTATGGTAGGTGAAAATGAAAACACTGGTAAAATATTTTCAATACTTTGCCACTGTACTTACCGCCACAACAACAACGCCAGCTGAAAAGCAACATGCTTACATCTCAATAAGAAATTCCTCTGGGTCTGTCCCTTTTGGAATTTTTGGAATTATTATTCTGCATCCAGCAAAACATGCAATTTAACCCATAAAGTACAGCAATAAGGGTGCAGCCTGCAGAATTCACACGCAGCTTTGGCGCTAACCTCCAAGTACCGGCATAGGGCGAGATGGAGAAGCTCAGTCTTACCATGTCGGAAGGCTTGAAGGGGTTCCCCTGACCGCTGATGCCCCCTGAGATGCTGAAGCCTAACCCCGGGCTCTTCTCTATCCTCACGCAGAGCTGTCCAGGGCACAGTTACCGTATTAACTGATCAAACATCACCACGTTCTCTTTGTATACCTTGTACTGTTTGCACCATTTGTTCTTGTTTGCATTGCGGTCTATCTTTGCACTTTGTCTTTGTTTTGCATTACATTTTTGTATCTGTGCAATTTATGTACCTCGATGCTCTATAAAAGATTTTTCCCTTTGGATCATAAATTATACTATATTAATTTTGTCTTATAGTATCGTAGAGATGACACGGTATTGTCTAAAACTGCACTGACCAACGTACCAACAACCACTTTACAAAGCAGAGGAATGTAAAAATGGCACTATTAAGCCAAATATCATTTGCTAATTAGCAGGAAATTGAATTAGCATGTATATTTCATATCATGGAATTAGAAACATTGAAGTGTATGTTCATTCTGGAGTTCTACCCAAAAGATTTAAATTTGGAGAGAGTACAGCTAATCTTGGGGGCCGAAGCTTAAACGCCACAGTCCATGTTGCCAGGTGCACAGTGTTAGCATCTTCTCATAGCAACATCCTGAGGGCGGCAGAAAGGGAGACCAACCTGCTCCTGGTAGCCGTCCATGCTCTTCTGCCCTTTGGTCTGAATGAGGCAGTGGGCACTCTGGGGCCGGGGGCTGGTGGCTGAGATGGCCATGGGCAGCGGGGAGTGGTACTGCTGGATGGAGATCTTGTTCATGGGTGCTTCGTACTGCTGGTCGCGGGCAGAGCGGTGTGGTGGTGTGACGGACGTGGAGGTCATGATCATTGTCTGCGTCTGCCGGGGGTAAGTCAGGCGAGTCATTAGGCAGCAGGTCAAACGGTGGAGAGATGCAGGCACTAGAGGAAATGCATGACTAGCAGGCAACCAACAGAGGGCGCAATAACAACACTGTAAAAGCCAGGTTAATCACAGCCTGCTGTTACATTACCAATCAAGATATGGCAATGACACTACAATCACACACCGAAATAGACAATTAAATAAATTTTTAACAAAACAAGATTTTTTTGTTGCCCCACTGGAACACCACAATTTTTTCCTGACAGTATAAAAATATCTGAATTTTCCATCCCTTGCAACACTACATAGACTACACAGATTAACATTTCGTTTTAAGTAATATAGGTTTTTTTTTTTTATCATCAACACAGTTTCAAACCACCAGACTGACCAAACCTGACAAGTTTCATTATTCTTACTGTAAAATGAGGGAATATATCATATTATAAGCAGTTCTTTAAATGGAACTCGGTAGCATTCATGGAATTCATGTAATTTTTCAGTTTCATCATGCATTATCCTTGCAAAAAATGCACATAAAAGAGGTATTACAAACAGACACATATGTCAGGTCAGGTTGGGGAGCATGCGCCGATAGAGCGCGTTGCCGCACCCACCACAAGACGAAACACCTCCGCATCCCAGTTGGCAACCCCCCAGGCCAACATGCGGTCCAGTCCCACCCTCTGAAAATTGGTCTAGCCACTTGGGTCCTCAGCAATGAGAATCCTGTGAGCCAGACCAGGGAAATGCAATGGCTGTAGTGCTGAAACTGATGCTTCCTTACGGTGTTGCTAAGGGGCCTCATTCGGGGGTCCCTTAGCAACCGCTCATTCAACACAAAGTCAAACCAGCAGTACCTAAGGATTCTCCGAAGAGACACAGTACCAAAGGAGTCCGGTCTTCATCTCAGGTCACTGGATAGCGTCTATGTCTTGCAGCCACACGGCAAAACGGACTCTAAAGACTCTAAAGACTTTTCTTGCAAAAATATCAGGAGGACCATACTTTCCAGCGACCTCATGACCCTCCATGCTCTCCCAATCTGTCTACTGACAGCACTGGAATAGTCACAGAGACATAAATGTCTCTACCAGGGTAAATGAACATCTGCTGTCGACATTCCCTCGACAGAGAGACGCATTACTGATGGCTGCAGCTAAGAGGTCATTAAAGGCCTGCATCTTGGTTTTTATCCAAGACATCCGCAATCCAGAGCCCCTATCAGAGCCTCCATTGACTCTGAAGATCACAGCATCATCAACCAACAGATGTGCCACAGCCTCTGGATCCCACGACCCTGCCCAACACTCAGTCCATGTAAGCATTGTAGTATTGAAGAACCTCAGAATCAACTGTGAAGAATGCAGAGGTTCTGCCTGCACTCTGAACAGCATTCACAGTGTCAGCGTACAGGGCAGCCATAATGTCCAGCAACTTTGGGGGGGATCCCGCAAAGTCTCAGGATGTCAGGGCAGCTTGATCAACAATACTTTACGAAAATTTACAAAAGAGTTTACAAAATATTCAAATACATTGAAAGGTTGCAAAGCTAATCTGCCGATATACATGTTTGCAGTTCTTATCTGGCCTCACAGTCGTCCTTCTCAGTTCCTGGTACAGACTGGAGTTGCCATCAAGCCATGCGCTGTGACTCCTCTTGATAATATCCAGGATCCACTGTGGGATGAAACACCACCTTCTGGGAACACCGGCAACACCAACATAACCCCCAGCAACCTTCAGGGTCTTGTCACAGAGTCCCCTACATCACATGAGAAACGGCAGCTGCACCCAAGTCTCCAAGTTCCTCACATAAACTGCGTGCAAAATGATTAGAAACATCTTGGGGTCTGGCCAGGTCCAGCCTCATTCTCCTAGTAGGTGCTAGCCTACTGGACCTAAGCTAAATCTTCAGAGTAGCAACAAGTCTGTGGTCAGAATTCACAAACTCGGCACTTCCATAGACCCTGCAGTTCTGCAGAAGTCTCCAGCATCTGCCCACAAGGATGTGATCAATCTTGCCAAGTCCAATGATGCAGCTCAGGGCGCTGGAACCAGGATCCAGTGACCTGCAGCCTCCAAGCTTTGTGAAGTCTAGGAACATGAAGCCTCTTTCACCTCAATCGTCAGACCCATGGGGACTGACACAGTCCTTACAGCCAGCCCTGTCAGTGCCAATGGTCAAACTGAAGTCACCCATGACCAGAGAAGTGTCACCTCATGGGCATCCATCAACCACCATCACATATCTGTAGCGATAAACACCCCTAAAGCCTTAGGTATATTTTTGGCACAGCCTGAATTTCCTGGCAAAAGTGACTTAACTGCCACAGGGAGTTTCTTTCCTACTCCAGTCATACATATACTTGGATAATGATGTATCAAATAACTTAACATGTTGGATGTGTTTCCAGCAACATATGCAAGCTTGGTATATCAGAGCCAACAGACAGTCTGGCTTCTTATCAGCTACTCTCTCTAGTGTTGGTGTAATTTAATGTCCCAAACTAGTACTCTCCATCACTGGCCATAACCAACTCAAAGCCACAATTAACATAATGCTTTCAGTGTTGAACATCTAGTTGTGAATCTAGGTTCTACCCATGTCAATAAATGCATTATTTTCCTCCATTGCCTGTTACTAACTGAAAATGACATTTGTTGTGTGTCTTTCAGTTACATGTTTACCGTTACAGCCCTTCACTTTAAACGTAGACATACAATGCTCTTCAGCAAAAACTATTTAAAAAAAATTACAATAAATATCAAATTGGCAAACCAATATTGATATACAGTCGACTTTACTGCATTGTGACTTTCTCTATCATGCTTTTGATATATACTGTGGGGTCAGCGTAAGAAATTAAATGGGAATTTTTTTGGGAGTTTTTGGGAGTTCATGAAAACCGCAGATAAGCAAAGGCCAGCACATGACAAAAAGTTTAGTAACTCATAAATGCCTAATATATATGTTGGATTGGAGGACGCCAAAAAAAACAGTTTACGGCAGCTTCTCGTGATATCTCACAGTGACCTCACAGTGATCTCTGTTTCTCATGTTTCTTGTATCGTATTCACTGTGGGGTGACTTTAGGAGAAATGGCTAAGCTGACACACTTTGAATGTCATATTATACTTTTGTGTCAACATTAAGATCATTTAATCAATTTTCTTTGACTGAGAGTTTTGCACAGAATTGTCTATGCGTATGTGTCAATGTATTTCACTCAAGTAAGCCACATTATTAGGTACACCATGCTAGTACAGCATAGAACCCACTCCTGAACCACTTCAAGGGCAGACAGGTTGTGTGATCAGAGAAGCCTTTCTACACACCACTGTTATGTGGAGCTGTTATTTATTTCTTCCTATTACGTCAGAGGAGAATGGCCAGACTTGTTAAACACTCTCATCAACAAGGTCTTTCATCCATCGACATGTCTTTTTGCTCATCACACCAATCTCTGTAAACTCTAGACATTGTAGTGAATGAAAATCACAGGAAGAGGGCTGTTTCTGAGAACCACATCAGGCACCAAGAATCAAACCATTTTGAAAATCAGTCACGTCACATGTCTTAGCCATCTGACTGCTTTGCCTAACCTCCTGAGCCTGTCTGTGTGCTGTACGTACTCAGCTGCAGCCATATGATTCACTGTTTGGAGGAGCAGCATGTTGGTGTTAGAAGCAGAATCAATAAAGCAGGGGCCACCAAGTCCGGTCCTGGAGGGCTACTATCCAGTAGGTTTTCTATCCTACCTGGCTTCTGATGAGCCACACTAGTTCTCAGGTA
>JAODLC010000036.1:23408391-23426496 GCA_026781145.1 Hippopotamyrus pictus | reverse complement strand
ATACCAGGAGCAGGTGTGGCTCATCAGAAGCCAGGTAGGATAGAAAACCTACTGGATAGTAGCCCTCCAGGACCGGACTTGGTGACCCCTGCAATAAAGGAAGATTCGGTCCACGACACGACCTCCCCATATTGTCCGCTGCTCTGGGGATGGACCTCCCGATGGGTCAGCTTTGTGGTACAGGTAGTGTGCGGAAAACCCCCAAGCGCTGCCTACCTTTTTGGCGATGTTGTCCGGGGGCACATCCCTCCGGCCCAGTGAGTACGGGGCCCACTGACTGGTGGGGGAGATCTCCTCCTGACCGTTATCTAAGATATTGCTCTGCTGCGACGGTGTCTGCCGAGAGAGGCGAGAGGCGGAGTCAGAGCCCTGAGGGGAAGCTGCAGGCGGGCCTGTGCTGATTCTGAAACTCACACTTAGTGCAAACATCTGCTTTCCAAACACAGCATAACAAAAAAAACTGTCACCAGTACATTACTGTGGATTTTATATTAGATAATTCAAATAACCCCACAACAAATTACTTCATAACCACTGCAAATAAATATTCTGATTGCATTGCTAAAAAAGTGAATCATTTAAGTTTTCAAGATTCATATTTATAAAAACAATGTGCAACTTGTGTGTAATGCACTAATTATTCATACACCCTATTCAGCTTTACCAGAACAGACATAAAAACTGGAAGACATGCAGATGAGGGTAACTGTCAGTGACAGAGGTACAGAGGAGCCTATACCGCACTGCAGCAGGAAGAGACATCGCACACCGGCGCCCTCTGGCGGACACAGCGGGAGGACAGGCAGCGAACATGTTCCCATTTCAGACACAGCAACACAAAGCTTTTCTTTGGAATGGGTGGTTTTAATTTGTATTGTTCCCAAACATCGATGGTTCCCATAAGATGTGTTTTTAGGCTGCTGTATATATAGCTTAAGTCAGTTCAGTTCAGTCACCGAGGTGAGATTAAAATGCATTTCATTACTTAGTATAAGAAATCAGTCACCCTTGAAGTAGATTTTTATGATATTATCTTGCCGTGATAACTACCGTACCATTTTTGCGACTAAGTATCGTTTTCTAATTGGTTTACAGTACAGAAATTCCACAACCGTTAAGAAAATATGAGGCGCATATGTTGCCCTCTATTGGGTGCAATAAGAATAATGTAAAATCTGCAAATTAATGCATATTAAATATCCTTTGCAGAATTTTAACAAACTTAAACGTTTAACAGTAACATTTAAATGTATTTTATGCAAGTGTATTTTGCTTATGTTAATTTATAATTTGTCTGGCCTATACAGGAAAACATGACAGACTTTCTGCACCAGTTAACACCGTGCTGGACTAAACGTTAACGGCTTTTTTGTTCATACTCACATTTAGAAGAGGTAGCCACTGTGCTGTTTGGTTTTCATGCTTTGCATGATTGTAAAAATTTACGGTCATGCTTCTGCTGGCATGCGGGTCGGCATAGCGTCCGGAATACAGCATGCCGAAGTTTACTGTGTTGTGCTTAAGGGCAGCGCTCTGATTGGGGAACAATCACGTGACATGGGTGAATGGGCGGGGTCGGACAGAGAGAGATCAGCCACGTGGGTTAAACACAGTAACATCATACACACAGCATAGCTGACAAACAGGGCAAACAATACATAATTAATACTGACACATACAGTAACACACAGCAGTATAATACTCGGCAATAGAAACGTTTTATATACCAGAAATAATAACAGAAATCTCGTAAATTAAAATACTGTCAATCAATTATCATCAACTTAATAACTATATCGTACTGATTTTTGATACCTAAGGCTGGTCCTGTATATTTCTTTCAGATTTTCACATAGATGTTATGGAAGTTTTACAAAATATTTCTGACTGAATTTTATAGAGTACGAAATGAGCTATATTGTTTAAACCAATATACATCACAATAATATTGTGTATATTTTGCATTAATTCAAATATGCATCCTTTTTTGTTGGTTAATGCATGGTATCCTTCATTCATTTGGTTAATTTAGAGCCATAATTAGTGTACCAGAGGTCTTTCTAATTTTGTTCCTGTACTCTTCTTTTTGTAGGGATTATGAAAAGCCACTGAAATGGTTTAGCAGCTAGCTAATTACAGGACCCCAGTTGTACGATTTTTCGGGAAAACTTTTGGATTTTACAAAGGCTAATGAAACCAGCCAATGTAATGGCTGATTTATACTGGTACGTAAAATCTACGCCATCGGTACGCCGTCGCCACATAGCCGCGTACCCTACGCCATCAGTAGCCATACAGCCGCGTACCCTACACCGTAGTCTATGCTGCCTAAGCATGTATAGCTACATTTCTGGGGAGCTGCGTGTCAGGCTACATCGCGGCGTACGCAGCTGCCTATGGCGTAGATTCTGTGCCGAAATATAAATCAGCCTGCACTCCACAGGCACTCCTGTGGTATACAAAATAATACTAATACTGTAGCGGCATTCGTGTTTGTATATATATGTGGAAACAACATAATTCAGTAATTACATTTCTTCTAAGAAATAATAATAATAATAATAATAATAATAATAATAATAATAATAATAATAATAATGAAATAATGAATTAATACATTTTATAAATAATATGCGGAAAAATTTATATTGAATACTGACTCTGAAGATGTATTTATAATCTCAATACAAGGAATACATATCAGCATGTAGGAGGTCTAGGTTCATAAGCGACCGGTACCTCTACTGCAGCAATTACACATATATAAGCAACACACTTGACACGTGTTCAAGACGACAGTCATACATCCGCGGGGCTGACTGTGCTGGGGTGGGAAGGCGCCGACAGAGGAGTGTTCCTGCGGTGTGCCCTTTACTACCTGTGATGTGCATGGGGATGCACACGAATGCACAACAATGGGAGCTTTCACCTTACCCGGTCTAATCTTTTAGCTTCTATATGTCTTAGCAGCTGTTGTCTCCAGTCCACCGGCATTTTAGAGGAAGTGTCCTCTGGCTTCTGGGGTACAGGTCGCAGCTTCATGTCTCCATCGGGGATCTTCTCAGTGCAGGTGCTCAAGGTGTAATCACAAGGCAGCTTCTCCAGCAGGGCGGCCATGGTTGGCCGAGCAGACACAGGCCTAGCCTGTGAGGTACCGTAGGTCTCTGTGCTGTAGCTCCTGGCAGACAGGGGTCGCCGCTGAGTCAGGCTCTTGGTGGGGTAGCCCATGATTGGCTTCTTGGGCTCCTGGTAAGAGGAGTAGTCATCCTCATACCGACCGTTCCTCTTGTGGAACTGGGAGTCGACCATGGTGGACAAGCTATTCTGATGTTCCAACATGCCCTTAAAGTGCGGCCTTACATATCGGTCGCTGGACTGCAGCTCGTGGGCTTCAGCCACTCTGCGAAAGAGTGCCATCTCTGTGGAACTGACCAGGGAGTCTGCCCGCCGTAGGAAGCCGGGTCGGGATCTCTGGGTGGGGAATGGCTGGCTGATAGCATCCTCGTTAACAGACGGCTGAGAGAAGGAGAACATCTGCTCCATAGGGGGATAGCCTCGGTACACTCGGGGACTTACAAGTTCTTTGGGAAGGGTCTTTCCTGGTTGGTTGATATACTCGGGGGTGTTTGGAAAGGGGGGTGGAACCCTCCTGTCAGGATTCACAACCTCCATGGCTCCTTGGGGGTTGAAGCTTTGGTCAAACTGATACACCTTTTTTGGGATGGAAGGTTTCTGTTGCTGAGACATCTTGTTTGTGCCAAAGCTATCCATGTCATCGTCCAGCATAGGAGCAGATTGGCTTCGTGACATACTCTGTTCGATGGGTGGGGGGAGATCTGCCCTGTCTACACTGCCCTGATTCTCTATGCTGGAGCTGTAGCTGTCCAAGGGTATGTTGTACACCTTGTATGAGCCAATGTCAATCTCATCGATACTCTGTGACTTTTTGAACTTAGCCTTCACCTCCTTCATCATGGGCGAGAGCCGCTCTGTGCTTTTGCTGATGATCAACCCGCTTTTGGCAGAGTCCGGTCTGCACTGAACATGCGTAAAAACATTCGGGTGGCTCCTGGACGTCCCCGAGTCCTGTGAGTCCAGGAAGCCCCACGCACCCGAGGAGCGAAAGGTGCCAGGCAGATCAGCCAAGTCTTGCTCAAAGTCCTTGCGGTCTGGGTTAGGGCTGTTAGCAGGGGTGATTTCCAACTTGGAGGGGAAGGCAGTCCTGTCCTCAAAGGGGCTGGGTGTCCTTGTCCAATTCTGCCAGGGGTTTGTTGGGGTAGGAGTTCCGGGTTCGGGGGTGCTGCGGACGGGATGGAAGGTGTGGGAAGGCTGTTCCAACTCAAGTGGAACCCCGACTATCCGGTCCTGTCGAATGAGGGGTCGGCGCCCGTGTGCGGAGCTACTCCTAGGTTTAGAGCCCAGCATGGGGTTGCCGCTGCTCGAACCGTCGATTGGGGGCTCCTCGGCCACAAATCCCGTGTTGTCATAGTGGGAGGTGTCATTCCAGCTGTCAAAGGTGTCGCTGAGGGGGCGTCTTTCGCTTCTTTGTTGCAGCGTGCTGGAAGGAGGGGTCTCCCTTTGACTCAGCAATGGTTTGGTTTCAATGGGCTTTGGGAAAGACTGAGCCAACCTATGGGAAATAGCAGTGCTATGACAATTTGTGCAATTCAGCAATAGTATTTAGATCGAAAACAACTGCAAAGGGAAATAAAGAATATGCATCAAAACCACAAAAATAATAATAAAGTTGTAAAATGAACAGCAATATAATTACAAATAATGAAGTAAATGGAATAATTAAAATTGTTCCTTCAAAAGAAAAAAGCACTGATTCCGTAACAAATTTGCTATAAGTATTACTGGAAAGTACGAGATGGTAATAGCTTTAAGTTCTGATGTTCATCCCAAAGCTCCAGTGATTAGGGGTGGATATGTGACTTGCCTGTGGGATTCTGTGGGAATCTCCACACCTGTACATCAGTTTCTCCATATTCAAGGTAGGCTACTCAGAAAGTGTCTGCTAAGCAGTTACCGTAGAAGAATGGGTAGAGATATGGCTGGGTATATGAGTATGAAGATGATGAAACTTTGATTTTACATGTAATTCAAGCTATAATCATTTGCCGATTAAACTTCGTATTCTATGAAACAAGATATACTTTAAAAGCAGGTAATACTGCTGATGTCACCAATGTGGCTTTTCAACCTTTGTGTCATAAACAAACCTGACACCTATTTATGAAGAAAAACTTTCAACTGAAGTTTAATAAAATCCTATTGGTGAAAATAAACTTCAGTATTTATCTGTAAAATTGGTTCTATAGAATAAGTACTCATTTTCTGCGAGTGAATACGTAAACGGAATTTTGATGCTATACAGTATTTCAATGCTGCATGATGGGTCCCAGACCTGCATGGCCCTGCACAGCTCTGTTAACTTTTGTTCCAGAATTAAGCCTGGACTGGGCCACTCTTTTTCAGAACCTTCCTTTCCTTGGCGTAAAGTTGAGGAGTACTTACCGATAACGCATGATCAGTCCAAGACCGAGAAAGTGGATCATCAGTGTTATTATTATTAAATTAACAAATTAGAGCATTACATTTTTTATCTACCACTGCATTTTTGATAATGTGTGACAGTGAATTTCCAACTCAGGGCAAATCTATGATGTTTCAGCACAGAGTTTAATGTGAAAAACATATATGCAGATAGCAAGCACTGTGTTCATTACAGTGCATGGGCTGTAATGACAATCCTCTCAGGGTACAGACATCACCAACAGCTACATAAGGCATGAAACATCAGATTTTCATTAGTATTAGAGATATGAGATTGTGGAGAGTCATAATGTGAAAGTTACCCATAATACCTATTAGATTTCAGCAGTTATTTCTTTCAGCTTCTGGCCCGTTGCCGCTCTGCGGCTGATTGAGCTTTCCACACCCACCTGGATGCACCAGTGGCACGCTGGGCACATGGCCGACGCTCTCGCCAAGTCAAACACGCTCATTTCTCACTACTCACTGCAAGCTGCTGTGAAGTAGTGCCAACCTGGGCACACAATGCCAGGCAATGAGGACCCGCAGATCCCTGATCGAGTGACGCTTGTGGATAAAAAGTCTGACCCGCCCCCCCAGCCGAATGATTAGGAAAATGCATGGTCATGGATTAATATATGGCGTCCTACTCAAAATGCTAGCCAACCTATAAAGGGTGGAACCTTCACTGGCCAAGAGGCTCATCAGAAACCCCTGGAAACATGCAGGAGTGTGACTGCAGTAGCTCTGTGCAGACTCTCCACCTGTTAGTCCAGTGCGTTTGGGACACTCCTTCCTTTCCGACTGGCTGGAGTGCGGATACGGGGCCCGGGGGATTAGATGAGCCGGAGGAGCCCTGTGACGGCGAGTAGTCCGAGTAGGTCGCTGACGATCCACTGTTGTTCAGGCCGTGCATTTTTTCTGCATCTGATTCGTCCGTCGACTCTGACACACAAAACCAAGGTTCCGTATTTTTAAATGCAATAACACTCCCCTAGGGAAATATAATCACCAAATACTACGTGTAAATCAGAAGTGCAGTGCTGAATGATGTATTGCTGAAATGCACATTTTTATGCCAATATATTTTAATAATAATCCTTAATTATAATACTGGTTGATTGGGCTACTGACATGCATATGTTCAATTAAACTTTAGGGTTTAGAATACAAACTTTTGTTTGATTTTTTAAATACGAGTAGCATTTAAATACCAAAATATAACTGCAGCACTCAGGGCTGGAGAATCCTATAGGCAATACAGGTGACTGCCAGGGTACCAACTTCTGAGGGGGCTCTGACTTGCCAGCCAGTTTCACTTTGCCCCAGACTGGGGGGTTCCAGTGAAAGCGCTTTATGACAATAACCAACATATTTTTTGTTTCTATTGCACTATAAAAAAGATTGTGGCATAAATAGATACTTATGTGAGGACTGTGTTTAACAAACATGGTACAATTACAATTTTTTAAAAGCTAAAGATGCAAAAAAAAAACCCCAAGGAACACTCACCTTTCTTATCTTTGCCTAGTAAGACAACCTTTGGTTTGTACATAGAGGTCTCCACCAAAGTGGGTCGCATGTCAGAAATGCGAATGTCATTAGGAGAGCCTCCAAGGGAATCCTGCGGAAAGACACCAACAGAGGGCTCCTTCCAAATCTCATCATTTACTGTTACTCTTGCTGTTCCATATAGCAGGAATCTACACTGTTACTATCTATACTGTGCCGAATCATTTTAACAACATATCAAAACATGCAGTTTCTTCTGCTTCCTGCTGTTTTAATTACTACTGGTAGACGGGTTTCATTTCCCAGTGTGCATTTCTTCGTTTCTGTCCATAGCACCACCGATACATGCAAAGCCAGAAATATATTGGCGAGTTCTTCCTCTAATTCAATGTTAATAGAAACATTTATTTAAAAAGTCAATCATAGTGACACATGACAATCAGGAAAAATGAGGTGGGTGCAGATACTACAGTAAATACTGAAAGGTGCTAGCATGTTACACAGTATATGAATTTTACCTGAATACATAACCTTTTGTGTATGACTGAGTGAATGGGTGTTTGCCCAATTATGGATTGGCATTCTATAAATGACTAGTTTTCTACAATGGATTTAAATAGTACAATATAATTTGAACATGTCAGGAACTGACACAGTTTTTGGGTGAATTCCCCTTTAAGACATTAACATCATTCTTTTTCCGCCAAAGAGAATTGCATTTCTGGGGTCACTGTGATCTGTACAAACAGGCCATGCCTTTGCCAGAAATTGCCAACACGACAGGTGAACAGAGGGATGACACTCAGGTATTGTTCAGCGCGTTTTATGGAAGGATATATTAGAACTGGGAGAATGTACAAGGGACGCCAGCAGAAGAGACTCCCAGAGCTGATAAAAGTAGTTGCTACAAGAAAAATGATATATTATTATCATTATTATTATTATCATCATCACCAACGATGATGACGTCACTGACAACAACCACAACAACAATAATAATTAATAATTCTGTGTATAGTCACATTAGTTTCCACAGTATCTCATTTCAACTTCCACAGCTTCTAAAATGATATGATTCAATTTTAACATCACACCCTAAAACACATTTCTAAGAAAAACACCAGCGCGGGACCTCAGTACACAGTACTGTTGCCTCATCCCTCTAGGTTTGTGGGTTTGAGCCAAACCTCTGCAGTGTGTGTCTAAGAACACAGCATTTAAACTAATTGCGGATTTGCACTTTACACCGTTACCTATTGACGCATCCAGCATAGCGACCTCATCCCCTACTTATCATCACATTTTTTTAGTCTTACGTTGTACTGTCTTGTCCTGTATAGCACTGCTGTCTGTCCTTTGTCCCCACCCGCCGGCCCTGGCACAGTAGTTTCCCGAATAGGTGACAATAAGATTTGAAACGCATCTTGCTTGTTGTGTTTGGTTGTGTGTGTATGGCATCCTGTCCAGGGTGGACTCCAGGTCCTCTGTGAGCTTACTCATGATCAGCGTTTGGAAGATGGGTGGATTTTTAAAACATATATAGAGTAATTTGCAGAGGTGGAGATTTCAGGTCCAGAGAGTACAAATCCGGACCAAGATTTTGTTTCAATCAACCAGTTGAGTATAAAGAGTCACAGTCACAGAGTGATGTTCGTCAATGTATGTTCTGGCACTGTGTAGCAGATGTTTATTTTGAACTGAAAATATGTCTACGTATCTTACAGTTTCACTGCATATAGGTTAGCATCCTTGCTTGGGACTACAAAAAGAACTCTAACCCAGAGATCTGTTATTCCTGGTCAACAGTCATCTGCAGTCCAATAGTCACTTCATACTAGTGCACTTTGAAATGGTGTAATCCTGTGTCACCTACTGCATGTGACCAATGATAAGAAAGTCACCTGAGAAACAAGTTTGAAGTATGTTTTCAGACCATTACTGTACATTTTTCTCTTAATAATGCAGTTCATTTTGTACGCAGAAGTGCTCTCCTCTGATTTCCCAACTCCATACCCTGGTGTTACTTCATGAGGACTGCATACCAATTTCAGTGCCACATGCTTGTACACCGTACAAAGTCAACCAAGAACTTTTCATTCGAATTTACACCTGCTATATAAAACATTTGATTGCATTACATGCGTTTTTATACATTAACCTATAGTTCCCATTGCACTAAATGTAGACTTGGCTATTCCCTTAGGTTCTCTAGGGAAAATGCGTCGCATTCCCAGCTCAACAGAAAATGGAGCTTGCATCAACATTACTTCACCTGGTGGCGTTGTGATCAAACCAGCAACTCCCCTGTAGGAAGCCCTGTTTTTCTGTGAGTTGCTTCTTTCTGAAACACTCACATGTGGCGAACCCTTAGGCTACATCACTGTACCTTTTCCTCCTCAAAGATGGGCTGATATTTAATGTGCTGTCTAGTACTGGAGTATCCACGGTTTCAGTTACCGTGGTCCGAAAAATTGTAAGATGTGTAACAGTAGCCTATGTGTTTTCATTGTTCCTTCGGCCTTTGAATGATATAAAAAGCATGACTTTCATTGCTTCGTCATCCCTTGATACATAATATCTTTTCATTGCTATATCGTCTCATGAAAATGAGGCTATAACCTCAGAAACCCTTTCATTCCATGCACTTCACTATTACTGTATTTAATGTTGGTAATGTCTCACAGTGTAATTCATCTTTACCATGTGTATGTACAGGAAAGTCACGTTATATATGGGTTCTGCAGATGGTTCATATATTATCGTATCACTTGTGGAACCAGAGAGACTACTGTAATCATAAAGGTGTCACACACTGGCCTGACTGTCAATGGAAGGTGTGAAAGCAACAGGCAAGTTTGATAAGATCAGTATGCTGACGCAAAAGTGTTAATCTAATTTGAGGTTTCAGACAGTCCATTTCCAAGCTACTTGTTTTACCCTAACACCTCCAGTCTAGAACTCATTAGCATTTCATTTAAAACCATGTATAGCAGCCAAACAGTGCAGTGATTCTCTGAGGTTGAAAAGGCTGAATCTGCTGCAATCCAAGGCGTGAATCTGGGTCGTCTGATTTGACAGCCACTTACTATGAGGCAGAAACAGGAAGATGTTACGGACAGGTTCATGTTCTCTGGCTGTGGCAGCTTGGTATCGACGCGGTGAAAAGAAATCTAATCAAAACAAACAGACAAACACAGAAAGAAACACAAACAAACAAACAAACAAACAAAGAATGGGAAGGAAATCCATGGAATTAGAAAGCAAAATGTGTGATATTTAGAAGGATGTGTAATGGCAATCCTGTCCCCATACCCCAATCTGGTTCCAGCATTTATTTTTTATTTTTATTTTTTTTTTGGGGGGGGGGGGGTCACTTTCAGTGTGGCTTGGGGAGGAAAAAGCATCACACAAACTCATGTGGTGATGAAAAGAGAGACAGGCCAGACATTTCGTTTGGTCTGCGGAGGGTGCAGCCGGATACTGCACACAGTGAGGCTTTGTGTAGGTGGAGGTGAGCGTTTCCGCTTAAATGAATGGAAATGAATGCTACTAGGAAGCTTATTGATAAACTCGCTAAGACTTTCAGAAAGTGACCGTCCTCTAGGGCTGGTGAGGGGCCCAGACGCTGCAGGATAGTCAACCTGACCCAGCTGCCTCCTCTTAATCGCAACTACATAGACCAGCATGTTTACAAGATATCTTCAGCATACTGTACTATATCTCTCAAATATCTGTACATCCATCCCCGGGCGTTATAAACATTATAGACTGTACAATACATCTGGGCCACAGTTCTGGACTTTAAAGCTTCATCAACGTCAGCAAAACAACAGGAACACTAACAGCAAAGCAAAAAAATGATAATACTACTACTACTATTACTACTACTATTACTACTACTACTACTACTACTATTACTACTACTACTACTACTACTACTATTACTACTACTACTACTACTACTACTACTACTAATAATAATAATAATAATAATAATAATAATAATAATAATAATAATAATCCTTTAATGTCCCCAGTCATCTTCAGAAGAGTATGGCAAATATTAGAAAGCACATATAGAAATATTAAACAACACTTATTTCACATTACGGTTATAGAAACTGTTCCATGGACTCTCTAGTTTGGTGGATGGTTGAATGATGCATGAATGATGCATTTTAACACCAGCTGCCATTCCTTTAGCAAATACATTTCTTTTATGTGAATGTTGATATATTAAGAAGTATTAGGCATCCCATAAAGTACAGTCAGACAGAGGAGAAAATAAACTAATGGCCAGTCACATCAGGAATGCTTACAATGTAGCCATCAGACGGTCAGAGCATTTGAGAGATGAAAGGTTCTCCTGATCTCTGCAGGTTTCACCTACAAAATCCCAGCTTCAATTACACACCCTCAGAAATGCCTGCTGAGCTGCAGAGCAGCACTGAATAGATGCTTTAACACTGACGTATCATCCCCTGACATGCCACATCTATCTAGTATTCAAAAAAAATACCCATTCCCAGAATACAAATGAGGCCATTATACAGTCTCCACTAACACACCTTCAATACATCTTATAATTTCAAGCCAGTTCTGTAGGGTTTGGTGTTTACTTCATTACTTTGGGGTAAAGATATAATGAAAAAATTATCATCAATAAAACTCACATACCGTTTCTTAGGCGCACTGCTAATTTATTATCACTTTTCTATTTTATGGACTTGACAAGAGACACTGACCTAATATCATCTGCAATTACATGGGAATAGTACCTCTGAGCTTTCAGTCAAATCCTCCTTCTCCTTGCGCTTTGGGATCTCCATGACAGAGTTATGGATGTTACCCTGCTCTGTCATCTGACTTTTCGGGAAGTCTTTGGCATCTCTATCCATCACCTGATTTTAGAAGGAACAGATGTCAAGCTCGACCACAGACTACCACATATAGATAATGTTCAGATTTCCATTCTGGTTTTAAAGCTCTTGGTAGACGTGTCATAAGCTACAACTAGCAGAGCGCTAGCTATGGAGAACAGTCATCCGTGCATCACACGCGTGGTTCCCCTGCCCAGTGGTGTCCTGAGCGTTACCTCCTTAGGCGCCATGGGCCACTTGGCTTCATACTTGTCCACGGCATGGTGCTCCATGTTGGTCCCAGAGGAGCACTTCTCAGTGCTCAGTGCATGACTAGTCTTTCCCACCAAGTTCTGCACTGACTTCACCATGTTTTTCAGGTCTTCTGGGTAAGGGGTAGGGTAGCGCTTCAGATTGATCTCCACCTGAGTGGAGGTACACAGCGTGAAGACGGCGAGAAGGCCCGCCCCGCCACTGCTCATCATGCAGCCCTGGCTAACGCCCGTGGGATTGGGGACACACTTTACCTGAGAACAGGTACTTAGCGCAGCTCTTGACTTAACATGCAATTATTTTTCAAGGTTATCGGTATAAATATGGTATCTGTGCTGTTTTTAAATCCTTATATAAGGGTAGGCGTCCTCTTTGCCTGTAATCATCTCTATATAAGCCTGACTGTACCATGTAACATAACCTTCAGCTATCATTATTCTCACAGAAATTTAAACACTTAGGAACATTAAAAAAAGTCCATTTTTTTAAGGATTTTCTGTCTCAAAGAAAATTTACTCAATATAAATATTCTACGATACTACAAGCCAGCTTCAGAATACAAGAAAAAACATAATACTTATGCATGAGATATTAAGCTTTCTTCCGGGCTCTGTGTGACAGGTTGAACTCAGTTTGCATATTTTTACATTAATTTTGCATACAGTTTTGTCTAAAGCAACATGAAGAAGTAGGGGTCAGAGAACAGGGTCAGTCTGTGTCTTGGCAGGAATTGGAGGTTAAAGGCCTTGCTCAAGGGCCCAATGATGACATCACTCTGCTAGGTATGGGATTTGAACCAGCAACTTTCTGGTCACATGTATAGAGGCTTAACATGCAAAACCGCATCCCCCCCAACATTAACCCCAGAGCATCTGATAAGGATGATGAAGGTCTCATTAAAAACGAGAGGTAATCTGGAGAGACCCTCATGCCAGTGGTCTGCACTATATAACAACCTTCCAACGAAGCAGATGTACTTTGCCAGCTCATAAGGGGGCTTTGCATGTAACGCATTAATCAAAATAAGTCAATGCTCCTAAGAAGCCAATACTCATGACACTGACAGCCTGCACCAAAGGCTCCTGCTGAGACGGATTCTCACCTAAGCGGCCTGACCAGAGTTTCCATCATAACCACACATCCAGACGTTGGTTTTGGGTTGCCTGTCGGATGCAGCAAATGCTACTGCCCCTAATCACTATTATGAATATTGATGTTATTTTGAAGGTTATCACCAATATGACTCTCTTCTCTTCATCCCTCCATCGTGAAACCCAGCCGCGAGAGGGCAGTGTGCTAGACAAACACGGGACAGTGGTGGCCACAGTGTGAAACTGGGCGATGTGACTACCTTGACTTTGCCGGAGCTGTCCTCGTCATCCTTCTTCTCCTCAAATTCAAAGGCCACTGTCATTCGCTGCTGCCTCTGCTCCTCCCACAGGGTGGGGTTAAAGCTGTCGCTGTCTGATTGGTAATCTGTATGAGACAGAAAGGGGCACCATCAGATCGAACACTGACACTGCTGCTTCTATTCACCATGCCAATCTGCACTTAGCTATTGATGGTCTAATCATCCTTAAAACACTGAATGATTTCATTTTTATATTATTAAAATTACTTTAATATTTTGGATAGCTCTGGGACGGTTATAGATTTCAAGATTAAATGCCAACCACAACCTATGTGTCATTTTAAGCAAACTGGTCACATTGGTCAGTAACTCCAGTTTTTAAGAGTTGAAGGTGGCCATAGAACAGATTTTTAAAGTAATTTTTTTTCTTTTAAACAGTTTACAATGTATTGTATCTTCAGTTTTTTTTAAAAAAAAAAAAAAAACACTCTACATACGTTGTCTAAATGCACTTTTACTATGTGTCCAAATAGTAAACCAAATTGTGTTTCCCGGGACTCCCCCGATGGCGCACGTTTTCGCTCCCTCCCAGCCCCCTGCTAGACAGTCCGCATTTTTGCTCCCTCCGGGAGCTGGGAAGGAGCAAAAACGTGGACTGTCCAGGACCTCTGAGGACTAGACCGAAGATACCGGCTCAAACATCTGCCTCTCGCAGTCTGGAAAATGCCGTATTTTGTTTAACGTTCCCGAAACCGCTGCAGAAACCAGCCGCTAAAGCTGACGTCACCTAGACCCCTGGCATGCCGGTCTGTTTCACCACCTGCTTCTTCCCCAAGGCTCTCTGTAGACTGTAGAGCAACCTAGAGCTCCAAAGACGTAAATATGTCACAGCTCTACCGTACAGGTATAACTCCATATGAAAGAGCCTGGGTTTGACCCTCAACCCCAAATGTGAATGCTCTATGCTGCTCCTGGTGATGAGAGGCTGTCTGTCACAACACGAGAGCCAACAGGGGGCGCTGTAGGTCAACCTTCATCATGGCGCGGCTGCTGAGGAAACATGTAATTGGTGAGGACCCTCTGCTTGGTCTCTGGGTGTGCCTCCGTCTGAAGGGGGATAAGGGCTTTGGACTGCAATGGAACAAAGGGATCGCAAGTCACATCTATGCGATGCAGTGCTTTGCGTTACAGCAAGAGCTGCCATGGCTATATAAGGGAAATCATTCACGCACTCTGATGCATGCATGCGAGCTGTAATCATTTTTTGGTGGTTTCCATGGACGGTTCATTCAAATACCTGCTTTTAGATTCATAGTTGCATTCAGGTCTACTGTCACATTACAGTTTACACAAACATACAAAGTGAGTGGAATTCTTATGTGCAGAGTGCCAAACACAATGCAACATATACAGCAGGAGCATTTATGACAAGTACATGTGGGAAATAAATACATAAACAATAGTGATAAACACAGATGCTATAATGAGAGAGATAAAATGATGGGTAAGGTGCATCCAAGAGGACTAATATAGTAAAAGGCGCAAACTTACACACAGTGCGAGCGATATGAGACAGTGTATAATACAATATGGACTTTATAATAAACACTATTTTATAATGAAAACTATCATAGGAGCATAGAATAATGCCCTGGAAACAGTAGATACATACAAACACACCTGATTGTCTGATAACCATAGTGCAGCGAGATCCTTCAGTTTTGTGAAAGTGAACGGTAAGTTCTTTAACCTGTTAGAGAACAAGAACAAAACAGCATCTGTATGAGCAGAGTCTCTCTCTCTCTCTCTCTCTCTCTCTCTCTCTATATATATATATATATATATATATATATATATATATATATCTTTTCTAAGCTCTTAAGAAAGCAAAGCAGTCATATAAAAAAAAGCTCATGGGATTTAAAAAGACAGAACATGAAAAACGAAGGGCACAAAATTGCAAATTTGATTTATTGCCATAATTAGTCTCTCTAATAGCTAATGTCTTACTGTCTGCATGACCTTCCAACGTACAAAAATGAAAACTTCCTGACCAGTGACAAGGACGCAGGATAATTGGGATGACTCCTCAGATACCTTCAAGGCTAATCCAACGCATGTTTCCATTATACACGTAAATTCAGAATGACACTGTGATTATTTTTACAGCCCCCGTATCTGCCTGGAACCATCACAGGATACAGAGAGCGCTCCTTTGAAACGCTTAGCTGCCAGCAGTGCCTGTCACCGCCTACTTGGCCAAATGTGACGGGAGCCGGTTCATCGCGGTCTGTCTTGCAGTGGAGACGGGGCCTCGGCTACAAGCAGCTCCTGCTCATTCCGCATCGTCCCCTCACCCGTGTGCTAGCTAAGCCAGTCTAATCACCCCCACGTTGGTTTAATCGCAAGGCCGAGCATCCGAATATCTCATAAACGGCTTCCTTAATGAGGCTGGTGGGCTGGGGGAGGTACTTCTGTTATCGTAATGAGCTAATAAAGAAAAATAATAACATGATGCACCTCGGTCGGGATGAAATCTGCGCAGCTAGAGCGCTCGACCATGCTAGGCGTGTCTCACGAGAGCATACGAACGTCAAAGCCCGTGAGAGCTTAAAGGAGCTTGTGTAATAACGGGGAAGGCCGCTGGGTTGCCAATGCAGAATGAGTAATGTGTACATCATACAGGCCAAGTGCTGGGACCAAATGGCGGTAAGTATAATGCACAAAAGAATGTACCAGGGGCTTGTCGGCTACACAGTTTATAATCAGGACTGGTAATTACAAATCTCTCCTTTAATAACAGCTTTCTACTCACGCAAAATGGAGCATGATAGCCTGCATTCAGTGCCCAAAGATATTTATCATTTGTACAGCTTTAGCTGCGGTGGTAATGATGGAGGATGTGTTTGTAGGGGGGCGGGGGGGGGCATCCTGTGATATCGGCAGCGGGCACCTGTTGTCGCTGAGGTTGAGGACGCGCAGCTTGGTCATCTGGCCGATCTCCTCGGGCAGGAACTCCAGCTTGTTGGAGCGGAGAGACATGACCGTGACGTTCTTACAGTTCCCGATCTGCAAACACGAGCGAAAGGGAAAAGCTTGTGATGGCCGTACTGCGTTACTGCGCTCTCACACCTATATCCTGCGGTGGACAATAGCATGGTGGTTATTTTTTTACCAGAGTACACAGCTTTCGTTTTCAGCATCACTGCTAGGACACCCAGGAGATGGCATGCTTGTTTTTTCTAACAAAATGACACAAAAACACAGAAACCTATACACTCATATGGGCCTCTTTGATAGTGGTATTTTAATATGCCCACTGTACTTTCTACATCTGGCTGGTTTAGTCTGATATGAAGCATTTGGTGGCAGCCACACCACCCTGTTCCACTCCAGTTAAGCTGGAAGCTTCCAGCAATGTGGGTAGCTGAAGTACATCCAATCAGTGCATGTATAATGGAGCAGAAGTTTGGCCATTACATTAGGCTTCTATTCCCAGACATGTGACCAGTGATGTGGCTTCACCCTCCCCATTCCCAGACATGTGACCAGTGATGTGGCTTCACCCTCCCTATTCTCAGACATGTGATCAGTGATGTGGCTTCCTCTTTTCCATTACCTAACATGTCAACAGTAATATGGCCTGACCCTTTATGCATGGTTTACTGTCTCAAAATATACACCTGTATCTCCAAATCGCCTGATATACAGAATCCCCTGTAACACAATCATAATTTTCTCTTCATATTTAAATTGATTACTATCAGCCAGCTACACATTTTATTTGTTAAATCACACTTGACACCTGTTAATTAGAATAAGAAACCATACAGACCAGTGAGCCTTACCTCTCTGGGCAATTCCGAGAGGAAGTTCTCGTCAGCAGCGAATGTCCGCAGGTTGTGGAGGTAGCCGATGGTGGGCGGAAGGACCTCCAGCTCATTGCAGCTACAGTCGAACTCCTCTAAAAGTGATAAACTAAAAAAGGAGCACAGTGGCTATCAGAACAGCTTCTCTGGACCAAGGCACGTTTAGGACCACAGCTATGAAGCTAGCCGTCCCAAAAATCCAGCCTTTACCACCGCACTTTAATTCCCCATTAGTAGTGATTCATACTGTATGCCTCATACAATATTATAGATAACGAATTAAATGAAGGCATAACCCTTTAGCCAAGGGATTATGTTTTTGTGCTAACACACCAAGATGACTGGTCTGAAAAACGCATAAAAAGTACAGTCCAAATCAGTCCAAAGTGTTCTGTGCTAAGAGGGTCACTGGGTGTCACTGCACAGTTACATACTGCCGCTGATATCTGTGCTGTTTCGGCTGTTACATAAAGGCTAGATTGAAGAAGAGCTGCTAGGAAAATGAAGACAGTCCAAGTGCTCAAAGATATGCGTCTTAATCCTCGAAAGAGCAACACACGTACACTGTGCGCTGACACACGGATACAAAGGAAGGCTTAGTCAGGCGTCATGTGCCTCTTGCTTCCTGGCATCATTTGTAATTCAACAAAAGAGACAGCACAATAACTAAATACTTTACTAAATAAAGGCTACAGAATATATA
>JAODLC010000036.1:23383937-23408363 GCA_026781145.1 Hippopotamyrus pictus | reverse complement strand
AAATGCATATAACACAAAAACGGCTACAGAAAAACAAAATCCAACACAATTACTAGAAAATAAAAGAAAATAAATATAAAACATTATTAATATTCTATCAGCACAACAAAGATCCTTCTGAAACCAAAGTAATTTCTCATTAGATGTTTTTAGACATTTACACATTGTAAAGCTGAGTGATCAACCTCCTTATGTCTAACTTTGGGTCCCTATTTGACAGCTATAAAAACTTTTACATTTAGCTAAATCAGAAACTATGTAACTGAATTATTTATCAACCTTCATTCAGGTTCTGTATTGGTTACCTCTCAATCTTAAGTGTGTAAATTAATCACATGCAAATACATTGTTGGACATATTTTTTTTAAAGCTGAAGGTAATTTATGTTTGATAACGACAGCAAGATTATTCGCTGTATGTTACTATGAGCAATGGCCAGCTTGTCTCCCATATGCGTGGCTTAAGTCTCACACTGTTAGTGGTGGCGTACAGATGGTGCCCAGGTGTGTGACCATCTATTCAAACATGCTGCATTGGAGTGTGTGGATCCGGGGACATTTCCAGTCTACTTACCCTATTTTGGTGCGTCCACTAAGTAGCCCATTTTAGATGCATGTATGATAAACACAACACACAAACCGACCCAATGACAAACCAAGAAGAGAGATGCACAGAATATCACAGTACAGTTTCACAGGCACATGGCAGCTGGGCCGATATTGATGAGCATGATAGGTGAAGATCGAGAGCGTGAGAGCAAAGCTCTGTGCGACGGCTTCAGCGTCTGGGTTTTGCTTGGTGCTCCATTGCCACCACTGCCGTACAATCATGTCAAAAAGCTGTATGTGACTGAAATGATGTGTAACGTCACTCGTCACCCACGACAAATTATATACATTTATGATCAAATTCAGTACTTGTCGTGCATAAACCCATTGGAATGAAACATTACAATCCTGGTATCTGTAAATCCAATAAAGGGAGCGATTAATAAGTTAACGATGCACTAACAATGTGCCTGCATGATTTTCTTGAATTGGAGCACTGTTACTATTTTGGACTGGGGTTGTGTGCATTATATAACCAACAGCCTTTCATGTACCTCGATACCAGACCATGCGATCTTACAATATTGTCTCACATTACATATTTCACATTTTCATCCTGGATAAGCAAGCTTAGCCTTAAGAAATAGTCCATCCATCCATTTTCTGTATCCACTTATCGCAGGGGTCCAGAGGTTATCCCAGAAGCTACAGGTGAGAGGCAGGCAATAACCCAGCATGGGGCACCAGTTGCAGACCAAGGTAACCTGTAATCCTATATATTATCAACCTTAAATCTGTGACTCCTAATGACCAGAATCAGTTTGTGTGATTGGCGTTTTCTATAGCTATGTCCAGTAAACTCTACTTTATCATTTTCCTCAGTGTTCACACTATGGTTGCAGACCACAGTTTCTCAAAGTGAGGTGGGGAAGGACAGCCACACTCAGTTCTGATTTGCTCTCTCAGTTCGAATGCCTTGAACCTTGTTTAGCCAATAGCTGTACAGGTGATACCTAAGCTCCCACCTTAAGCAGTACCTGTTGTCTTTAAAGAGTTTGTCATTTGTTCACTTACCAGTCAAACCAAGCAGAATTGTGCAAAGTGCATCTTAAACACAACATGATGACAAATCCTTTGTGAGGGGAAATTCAGGGATTTTTATCTGAAGAATGTAAAGTTTTGAAACAGCTGTCGGTGTGGCTGCTTTGTTCAACTCACCTTCCAATGGAATGGGGCAGTGAGGTCAGCTGGTTGTCGTCCACTTTGAGAGTCGTCAGTTTTTTCAGCATTCCTGAAATGGCAATGAGTGTGAATGAGTGATGCTGACATTTATACTGATATTCCATTAACTGATACTGCTTAGGAGAGAAAAACAAGCGATGGGATACAGTAAGTAGTACAAATGTAATAAATTACTTTAAATGTTTTGATCATTAGCAGATATATTTTATTATTAAATAAAAGGTAGCAGGACGATGCAGCATTTTTTTCATGTCGGTCATAACCCCCTCTCTTCCTGGCCTGGAGAGCTTATCCAGACCATCTGCATATTACTGTAATATAATCTCAGGCATCTCATTTCAATAATAGGTTACAGAGACTATAATTCAGTTTACAGTAGCATCATACTTTTTAAATTATATTTTCAATAGTAGAATGGAAAGGCAGATTCGGCCTAACCTCTGTATTCTTTGAGCATACAACAAAAGCTGTTGACAGTACCAAAGCTTACGATTTCTTTGGTTTTCCAGAATGCATTATTTAAAGTTCCGCATAAAAGACTGATCTAAGGCTGTGTGTTTGCAGAGATATAAATTGTAGTGTTGAGTGAAATCAGGCATTAGAACCCACAGTTGGTGGGATTATCAATGGCTGTCAGTCACTGACTGATGCACTTTCTATAGTGTGAAACCAAACCTGGATTCGCAGTGTATGTTAATCTCGCCCACCGAGGGCTTCAATCCTTTAGCGACGTAGCAAGAGGCACAACCTCCAGCTGGGTTATACAGGGAAATCTGAAGATCCACCGGGTTCAGTGTAAGACATTACACCTAATCTATGTATCGGAATTCAAATTCAAAATAACTTTATTTGTTCCTGAGGGGCAATTAAAGGCACACAGGACAGTTGAACAAGGACACAATGTATTTGGAAGATGCTGTGCAAAATTGCAGTCAATCAAGTAGATAATGACAGCGGTACAGTCATATTTAAACAAACTGTCTTTATTTAGGTGAACTTTGGGAGCTATTGAAGGTGTAGCAGATTACAAAAACATGTAGGTAAAATATTGAAACTGGGATTAGGGTTGCCAAAAGTTTGTACAAAAATTCACAGTTGTAACTTTTCTTGAGCAGGTCCTCCATAACTAAAGTGTACTGAATACCAAAAAATGAACACAGGGCACATAAAACACAAATGGTGTTCAGACACACAGCTTATCAGTCAGGGAGATACTTGGCAGCTTTGTAAGTTCTTCTGAAAGGCTGTACTCCGCTGAACATGGGCCAGCGTGTCTTATGAGCCATTCAGCAATAGCTAAACACTCATTAAGCCTTAGAAACACTTAAGTCACATATTCTTAAAAGGTATGAGCTACAGAAAAAGACGGCAGAAAGAGGGATGTTATATCTATAAATGATGTAGGGAAGTATGATCTCAGGTAACTACCACTGAGTTACAAACCAACTGTTCTCACTGGAGAATTACTGCTTGAGTAAGTGATTGTTTAATTTGTAATTCCAGACAGATTTAAAATCAGGTGTCTTTACCACTGTTTACACAATTTTCACCAAAAAACGCCAACAAGCCCTTAAGTCTCATTTGCTTTGTTTACCTTCTGAAGAACATCATGGAATATATGAGGGGAGACATCCTGAGCTGATAATGATGACAGTAATGATACTTACACAATATAATTATTATATCTTTGTAAAAGCACACGTGCAGGTACATTGGATTGTTCTGGATTTTGTATATCTCACCTGCCCTTGCGGTTTTAATACCCATATTACTTTCATAGTCTGTATATTATTTAAATTCCCCTTTAATTTACTTAGCTTAGCTGCACTCCTGTACCAGTTTTTGAGGTTAAGAGTCGTGTACAAAGGCCCAGCAGTCTTGAGAGTTCTCTGCCGGCCAGGGGATTCAAACCAGCAACCTTCCAGACATGGTACAGACTCGTAACCTGTTAGTTAGAAAATGCCATATATAGCTACATATACAAATAACAAGTTTGTTTGCTGCCAATCATCATGCAGTTAGGTAGTAAAATAAGGCAGTGAATTTGTTTCCTGCCCCCTGGATGGCAAACATCCCTCCCCCTTTTTAGCTACAGGCCTGACTTGCACTTGGTCCCTCCACCCATAAAGTATGTCAACTTATTTATGACACTCAGAATTATTAGCACTGATAAAATGTACAGTGCCACTGCTGCAGTAACAAAATAATGAAATGATGTTATTTAATGATCCATCCATCCATCCATTTTCCAAACCGCTTCTATCCTTATTGGGTCGCGGGGGGTCCGGAGCCTATCCCGGAAGCAACGGGCACGAGGCAGGGAACAACCCTGGACAGGGGGCCAGCCCATCGCAGGGTATTTAATGATTTATTATATAATTTTAAATGTATTTGTTCGGTTTGTTTTTGTATATTTTTCAGTGTGCATTTTGCCCGTTTACTTGGCACGCACCCCACCCAGGGTATACACCCAACCTAGGCCAGGCCCCCGTCCTGGATAAGTGTTTGGATGATGAACGGATCGATTTTTATTTGTTTAAATAAAGTGAAAAACCCAAACCCTCTCACTATTTTAAAGCACTAAAATAGCACTTCACTCTGCAGTCAGCTGAAGGAAATCATGAACCAAAGCTTCGGGGAAGTCAGCCAACACTTTACTGATACCAGAGCACCGCGTCACAGGCTGAGCGCTAACTGGAAATGAGTTTAGGGGAGAATAATAAAATTGTATCTTTCCACAAAGGGTGATGTGGTTTGGCAGAACTGTCGCTGTAGTAACAATGAAAGACTGTCCTTAGATCTGGCAAAATCGACAGTAGATTTTTGGGTTCCTCCCACTGGTATTAGTCCTGGGGTCTCATCTCTTTGGCTCCTGTGTGAGCAGTCATTAGTGCACAGAAAATTAAATATGCCCTCATCAACAAAGACTGCACGCAGCAAATTATGATGTCTCCAGAGAGACAGATGACATGATATTATTTTCTCAGCGATATCAGGCAGGTTTCCAGGCATCCTAACATGTCCAGTGCTGCAGATTTTTGATTTCATTTGATTTCAGTTTTGGATTTGATTTCAGTTTTAGCACATTAATGGATTTTAAATTAAACAATTTAATTTGGTGAAGTAATGAAGTACAGTACTTCAATACACTTATAGCACATTTGTATACAGCTGTTTTTCTTTTAAGATGTATTTAGGATATAGTTAATTTTAACTACCACATTTGTGTAAGATGGTCAGATGTAATTAAATGGTCAATACATAAAAATTGTGGATTAGATAAGATTGAAAAACACTGCAGTAGCAGCAGAAGGGCAATGACCTCAGCAAGATGGATGTCACAGTTACAAATTATGCTGGGAAATATGTTCTCAGATAGCTACAATAAAGTGATGAAAGATTAATGGACTCATTATGGAATTAATCAGGCATTTTAGTAGCTTTCTCAAATGATCAATTCAGAAGGTAATCTTGTGCAGTGAAGAGACCTAGGTGGCCATTCATTAATTGATTAATACCATAAATGTGAATGAGGGCATTGCATAATGGACACCACTGAGCAGCCCAGGACTCACCTATGGATTCAGGCAACTGCTGCAACATATTGGAAGACAGGAGGAGGTCTTCCAAGGACTCGCACCCGGATATTTCTGTGTCCAGCGTCTCGATCCTGTTCTTCGATAAGTCCAGGTACCTTAGCTGTCTCAACTTCCCTACAGACTTTAAGGGCAAGAAAAGGAAAAAGTTTCAGAGGGGTCAGTACCAGGAGAGCTCAGCATGAATGGTCTGTGAGGCCTAGAGAGGGCAACCGCTCGCTTATGACTGTTATGATTGAAAAACACCAGGGCATGAATGTTTCAGCATTTTAAAGGGGACTTTCTTCATTTTCATTGATCATAATTTGATTTTTGGGGTCTAAGTACTAGAATAGATTTATATACTTCAGTGTTCCAAAACGAGATTATTTTTCTCATACTTTACATCTCTATTTACCCACTGATTGAAAGCTCTGTTAGAGCTTTAAGCCCTACCCCTGATGAGCTCAGTGTCCTCTGATTGGTCAGCATGCCACATTAGTCAACTTGCTCCACCTGCCAATAAGAATTATGCTACAAGGTGACCTCATCATGTCACGGAAGTAAGGGCTATAATTCCAACAAGGCGTTTCAGGCTAATTAGAGAAGAGTGGTTTCTGTGGTCAGAGTTACTCCTTTTGGAGTGTACTTTGGGCCTTAAGACTCCGCAGACCATTTACATGCGCATAAAGCCATATAACACACTAAAGGAAAGGGATAAACCGAAAAAGCATAATAGGTCTTCTTTATGTCATGATGCATAGATTCTTTACATGTAGCACTGTGATATAAATTTCACTGGCAGGGTGAGATAGAGTGAGCTGCTTACCCCTGGCATTGTCTGCAGTGAGTTATTGTCCATCCATAGTTCTTTCAGATTGTGTATCTGCTCCAGAACCTCTGGCTAAAACAGAAAGCAGGTGTCCAGCACAAAGGCCATTTAGATAAGTGCGCTCTTAGCAGAGGGAACTGAAATGTCAGCTTCTGTAGTTATCATAAAGTGTTGAAACTTTTATTTTATTTGTCATAGCTTTAAAAGATTTTCAACAATTCAAATATTTTGTCTAGGTATTAAACAACAATGAAAACTTGTATATGTATGTATATGTGTGTGTGCATGTGTGGATTATGTTTATATTACAATTTTCCTCATAATGTAATAAAAACCTGTTATTTTGAAGTTGTAGGGACCATTTTTCAGGTCCCCACAAAGATCTGTCAATGCAATCAAAAAAACTAAAAAAAAGTATTGTATTTTGTTTGGTTACTTATGGTTAAGGTTAGGGCTGAGTGGGAGGATAAGGATTATGTTGGATTAGAGTTTTCCCACAGAAAGAAATGGTGAGTCCCCACAAACATATAATTACAAACCTGTGTGTGTGTGTGTGTGTGTGTGTGCGTGTGCGTGAGGATACATGATATCTGTTACTATGAAGCCAGTGCCTTCGTACAGAAATTTGAAGAAAACTATTTTACTTTCTACAGAATTGAATGATTTTTGACCGAACCAGTCAAACAACTTTGTGGGCCTGGGTAAATTTACAAGAATGTTTATAAAATCATTCAAATCTGAATACAAAAACAGAAATCACTATTAAATTATGAAAGCATGAACTCTGGTTTCACCATGTCTTAAGGATACCTTAAATTCAAAGTGAAGGATATTTCTTGCAATTTATTTATCTGTCAACAGTGATGAGTTCCACTATTTTCCTAGTTACTTCTTGATTCTTTGTGATACAACAGAGAACGTGACAGTCCTTGGTAACCACTCAATGCCTCCTGTTCTCGCTGGAAACAGATTAAACGCTTGGCTTAAGCTGTCGGCTTCCTGTGCAGAAGCACATCTTGTCCTTTGTCGTTGCCCTGGTACTTATTTCTTCATTGTTGCCTTTCATCACAGATCTACACTGTTATGTAACTAGTGCAAATGCATAAAGAGTTAAGGTTTGGTCTGTGACTGAATGGTGTAATAGATTAGAGGCTTGATGCATAGTAAGGAGGAAAGTCATCTGTTAAATGTATAGTTACATTGCTGTGACTAAATTATTGGATTTTCAGAGCAACTGACAATATCACATGTAAAGTATAGTACAATTTCACACTTCAGACGGTTGAAACAGAAAAAGGTAATATTCACTGCAGTTGTGAACCATTTAAAATTATTTTTCTCTAATGAAATTATCATTATATTATTATTGTATGACAAAGACAAATTTTTCAATCCATATTACCATTTCAACACGTTAATATTTATTGTACATAGAATTTTAATTGCATAAGTTATACAGGGTTGCCAACTTTGGTCAGCTGGCTAGAGTGAGATTTTCAATTTGAGACAAGGCTATACACATATTTACATGTATGTAAGAGTTCTATTACCTTGAAAATAGTCTGCAGGGTTTGGAACCTACTCCAGCGCTGCAGCTAATTTTAAGTTTATAATGGAATAGTATTGATTTGCTATAAAATTTCTTGTGTGAGTGTCTGAAAGCGTGAGTATCATGCCAGATGTGCAAGAGTTGGCAACCCTGTTTACATTGGCTAAGCAAACTGTTAAACTGCTGTGCAGCTGATCTGAGAGAGCAGAAGATTCATTTTGACATTGAAAGTCTATGGAGATAATGCCTCAAGTATCAGTTTCTAGGTAGAAAGAAAAGGTAAAAGAACTACAAAACAGGAACCCTCAGAAACATCGATTTAGGATAGTTAAAGAGGGTAAATTGTGAAAATTTGGATGGATTTTTGACGCAGCAGGGAAGCCAAATTATTACTGATAACATAATAGTGTTTTAGTTTTAAAAGGAAGAAGAAGAGTGGAGGCAGAGCCTTTTAAGGGCTGAAAACACATATGGCTCGCGGGCCCGGAAAATGAAAACTCCTGCTCTTTACCTCACTGAAGGGCTCAGAGAAGCATAGCCTGCCGGAGGGCAGTGCAAGATCTGAAATGAATAAAACTAATAAAAGGAAAAGGGCAAATGGAGATGTGCTGAAGTGGCACTGCTGGTTATAAAATTCAGACGGGGATCCACGGGTGTCCTGACTGCCACCATGCATTTCCAACAAAGAACCAAGATCCTGGAAAGATTTTCTCTGTATCTGACACTGATGCACACCTGTACATCTCATTATGGCAGAAGTGACTGGATCACTGCCTCAGTCATGGGTTTTGGCTACAGTCTGCATCCACACTAAGCCCATTCGCTGCACCTGTACTTAATGAGCTTCACGCTAGTTAACCTTTCGCTAACAGCTGTGAAGAATTGGGTGGAAGACAATCCTTTAATGCAGCCCCAGCCTCTACATATAAATGCCCGCAGCACTCTCCCCAGGGCAATGCAAGTATAACGCTTGAAGTTGGATGGAAACCATAGCCACTGCAAAATGCACTGACAAGTAGTAAAGGTTCTTGATGAGCAGAACAATGTATCCTTAGAATGTTGGTTGCAGTATTTTTCAGATTTGGGCTCTTTTGAGTGCCATAATCCTTCTGCGTGTTCACTGATTTATATATCTTGCTGAGAGATTTTCATTGCAAAACACAAGATCAGGTACACAGACCTTGTTAAGCTAAATGTTAGTAGGAAAAAATCCAGAGTTCGGAATAAGTCTGATGTTATAGCTCTGTGCTTTTCCCAGAAAAACCAGCAATGTGCTGAGTATGAGCTCAACGAATGACTGGGATGCCCAGTTAATTAATCCTTCATCGCCTACCCCCAAGTGGCATGGAGGGAGGGGGGGGGGCGATACTTGATAAATTCCCTGCCATTGTTTATTTCACATCCTCCAGCCAATTAACATCTGTTCAGCACTGAACACCCTGTTGGCTTTCAAAGAATAAATTTTTTAAATTTTATTTCTATCGTGGGGTGAAACAGTGTGACGGTCTAAGGGGGGATCTAAGGCTCCAACCTTAGAGTGCTTCTTGTAGATCGGCTTGCTGGCCAAAGCATACAGGGCACTGCTAATTGCATTACCGACGCTTTTCCTTACCAGATCAGAAAATTCATTGCTTCCCAAATCTAATCGCTCCAGCTGTGTAAGTCTGTGTATTGACCTGCAGGGAACAAGAAAGGATTTTAGGTCCCAGCTTAGACAAAATGTCACAAATGGCCAAAACTAATCCTCCCCCCCAAAAAAAACCTGGAGGAGCCAATCAGGCTTTATACTGCTGCTGATGCCCTTGGGTGAGCCATAGCGAAACACGCATGAAGACCACAGGCCTTCATCTAAAGTAGAGAAACTAGAGGGGAAAAAATGCAAATTTTCAGGCTTAAAGTAACAAAAGTCAAAAATGAACAAATGATTAAGGGAGACACACAGAAACACCACTGACTGCTGATTGTATATCCCTTTGTTTTCAAAAGTCATATTACCGATGTTCTGTCGGAATATTGCTATTAAGACATTATTAAGATTCAACCGAGGCATTGACTGGATTCTTGTGTCTGACCGTCCCTTTAGAGCACTGTTTCCCAATCAGGCCTTGGGGATCCACAGACCGTCCATGTTTTTGCTCCTTACCGGAAGCTGGGAGGGAGCAAAAATGTGGAGTGTCGGGCAGGGAGCTCGGAGGGAGCGAATACATGGACCAGCTGTGGATGGACCAGTAGTGGACCAGTAGTGCTTTAGAGTACTTGGTCACATCTGTTTTCTGTTATGCTAAATTCCAGCTGAGAGCAATTAGCAGCTGGTTTGTTACTGGATATCAAGAGCTCCATGGAAACAGATTCATTAGCTCCCTAAGGAGATTTCAGTATGCATTGATCTCAGAAGCCTCTCCCTAAATGGCTGCGGACCCGACCATACACCATTATTTATGAAACTCAATGAGGCGGTAATGACACAACACATTGCACACAAACACAGAGAAACATCATCTCACCTTAAAACCACTCAGTAATTCCATATGGGTTCAAAGAATGCACATTTCACTTTGGCAATATTTCCTCTGTTGTAAATTATATGCCACCTTCCCAAGGGACATAATTATAGTTTGGAATCCAGAGGACAGCATTTTATGTGACGCTGCAGGTGTGCGTTTCCCCACAGAGAGCTACTTCCTGTGTGACGCATTTCACTGAGCGCCGTTTCTGCCCCATTGGCCGATAAAGCTTTATCCAAACATCAGGGGTAAAGCCTGGATGATGGAGGAGACGCTGAACTCTGAAGTATGTCTCCTGTTAGGGGGGACTGATCACCTTCACTTCAGTATTTTCTCACACAAGTCCCCTGAGCCTGGCCAACGATGAAGACATGGACGTAACTGGGCACTCAGCCTCATACTACAGCACATCGCAGGAAGATGTCCTTCAGTAAGCAAGCAAACTGGTGCATGGTACATCAAATAAATCCCCTTCCATGAAGACTATCTGCATCTGCAGATTATTGTGACAAATGTGCATTCAGGGCCTATTTCCCCAGATGCTGCTGGGAGAATGATGAAGCCTTGGTGTTCCTGGGGGAATCGTTTGCACCCCCTTCTGCTTTAATGATTCAGACCCGCTATACAGTATATGCTTACTGGGTGCGAGGTTGTCAGTGTGTGTATATATTAACAGCTATATTTCATGGCCCCACCACCTCTATGGGTGAGAAAACAGCGTTCCATATATCAAGGGTGTGTAGCATGCACTGGGGGGGGGGGCAGTGACAAGTGTCTGGAATATAATTCATGTCGGGTGATCTGGGGGGGTAAATATTCACAGTGATGGACTGTGTAATCTGTGTATGTATATACAGTATATTTAAGGCTATGTCCACAACAGTGTTAATTTTGACAGCAATTTTTTATTTAGTTTTAGTCATAGTCTTTTGATTAAAATGTAATCTAGTTTTAGTCATAATTTAGTCATGTAAATTATTTTAGTTTTAGTCTAGTTTTAGTTGACTAAATATCATAAGATTACAGTTGACTAAAACCTCAGTTGATTTAGTTGACTAAAATTAAAAGTGCAAAATGTTAATGCAAAATTAGTGCAAAAATAAAATCACTTAAAAAAAGTGCATAGGCTATAATGCCACCAGGCCTGCTCTGTCTGAATATCAAAATAAAAATATTAAAATAAATATTTGTAGATGTAGTTTATTGGTGATTTCATGTTCGTTGAAGTTTTCCGCTTTTTAGCAACAGTAACCTTATTTGTTACATAAATCGACTCGGGTGAAACAAAAAATGTACATTTTCAGGGTTGCCAAATCTCAAGCATCTGGCCAGACACTCACACATTCAAAAGCAAAAAGTTTTGAATTGTACTGAGTTAATTTGATATTGCAATGTTGATACAACTAATAGACTACTTAAATATATCAAACTAAATAGTTAGACATTACGATCTTCTGGACTTTTGCTTCAAGAAATTTTCTCTAGCTGGACCTCTTTAAATTTTAGTTGAATACCCATACCTTACGCAAACTACATTACTTTTGAATGTATCTCGTCTCTGGAAAATGTTTTTGTCTCATTTTTATAGTCAATACGCTTCATTATAGTCTTAGGCCTTGCAAAATCATTTTTATTTAGTTATTGTCTCGTTTTAGTCTGAAAATAAAGGTCGTTGATGATAACTATGACGTAAATTTTTCGTCAACAAAATTAACACTGGTCCACACTGCTATTTTTTTGGTTAAAAACAGAAAATGAAATTCATCCAGACAGGTGTTTCCATCTCAAAAAGTTATGAAAGTGGGTCCATCCTGACTGAAATGAGCAAAAATGTATATCACATAGCTATTAGCCAATACTGGGCACCCGCCCATTGATGTAAACAACAATAGAGACCGGTAAAAATCTTTTTGCACAATATGCAGCAGTCACACTGTAACATGCTGTTTAGCTGTATACAGATCAGCAACAGGGAACGCGCCATTGAAAGCAGCTCCAAGACAGACAGGGGAAGACTTTCAGGGGCTCAGACACTAGTGATTAGGGAAATGGAACAATCCACCAGCCGGTGCCCCGACAACAAAATGTATCGTCAGGGTTAGGGCGGGCACTGAATATCAGTACTGAGATCAGTACCTATGATACCAAGCTTGGTATTGGATCGAGTCAAATCAAAACGAAAACCAGTAGTACAGTATCACCCATCTTTACTGTTTACTTTGTGTAGTATGACCAGTTCAAACAAGGAGAAGTTGTAACCAGCAGGATCAATTGAGGGAAGGGCCACATGGTGATTCAATTCCAGTTAGGGAGCTTTTAGAATCTCTTTTTAACGTACTTGCCATTCAGCAAAATACTTCCCATGATCCCAAAATCCAGGGCCAGAATTTAATCCCTCCCCTGTATACCAAGTTTATGCACAACAGTATGCATGGACTCAGACACGTCGCAGTTGCCATTATGCATGTTATCTAATTTGGATGTTTTCTAATGGCATAGTTTGACCCCCAACAAAAAATAAATATATTCAAGTCTACTATTGTAACTCAGCATTGTTTTCTACTTACATCTGTACAGAAAGGACACTTCCTCCACGATCGTGACAGACAAGTCTAAGCAAGCAGTGTTCTTTGCTGCTTGATTGGTCTTGTGGAATAGCGTAGCGACCATCACAGAATATATTATGTCATCTGGGTACCATTTGCCAACAGTCTCATTCATACTGAAGATTCAGACATACTGCTCATGTCGAATACTGTATTTCGCCTGCTAGATAGCAGAAAAGTGTGATTTCAGACACACTCTCCATTTTGCACTAATACTAATTTTTTTTCCAGAAATATATGGCTTTCATTTTCAGAGGTTGAAAACTACAGGGTGGTGTGGACGTAGGGCAAAAAGTTTGATTAATGTGCGCATTTTTAAACACAAACATAGCAGTGTGGATGTAGAGTAAATGTTCCCCTAGTGACTAGTCAGTGAAGAAAAGAGATCTATTAAATTACTTAAACAAGAATCATAATTTTAAAAGGGTTACTTAGTAACTGGAAAATGATCTATTAAGTGTATTGATTCTGATTTTATTGTGTTGATGCTGACCTGCATCTGTTTTTTGTCATCTTTATGTGTTTATTTTACCAAAGCAGGTCCCACCCACCCCTCCCCCAAAAAAACATTTGGTTGTGCATTGCAGTCATTTTCCGCAGAGGAATGACATTACATTCTCAGGACGAACATCAGCACTCACTTTGGCAACGTTTTTAGGTGATTCTCCCGTAGCTCCAGAATGCGTAACTTTGATAGTCTGAAAAGGCATTTGAGATGAAAAAGTAAACATCAAAAAAGCTGCAAACAGGTACTTTTTCGTCGCAGTCATTAACAGAGCAAATACAACTTACATTTCATGGTCTGCTTACCAGCAACAAAACAATCTGATCCAAGTAGTGCTGTGTAAATAACAATGGGTTTCTTTCCGGGTAAAGAATCATACCTCATTCAGTCTAATTTGGAACGACATCACTCAATTAATTTAGTACCAACCTCTGTCGAATAATGGTACCCGTTACTTTTGATTACAACACAACTGTAAGGCGTTTCAGGGTGTAACGTTAAAATATGCCTGTCACTCTGAGGCCCCCTAGAGGACGGTGGACCCATCTGCCTACAGCGCCGTAAGCTGGGGAGCAGCGTCAGACCCCACGAGCGGCTCTCACCTCCCGAAGTTGGCCGGGAGGTATTCCAGAAAGGCATCGTTTAAGAAGAGCTGCGTCAGGTTGAGGAGCTGCGTGAAACCGTCCGGCAGCCTGAAGGAGAGGCGATGGTCAGGGTGGTGAGTTTCCCCTTAGACCGTCCTAATCCCGCACAGCTCTCTGTGTGCCAGGCACCGCCAGCGCCCTCACCCGCACGCCATCGCGGCGGAACACCACGAAGGCCTCCTTACAAAACACAGGCCCATTTCCCAAAGCCCCACGGCGGATTAGCTCTGAATTTATGCTTAAAAATATGTCTCTGCCCCTCCGTCCTGCACAATCACAGCAAACACAAATCTCCCATTCCATTAGAACCACTAGTGAGAGGAGCCAATTCAATATTTAATGCGCTGTGTTCATACGCCTGTCGTTATTTTGTCATTTTTAATAATGCATGGCCTTTTAACCTGCGTTCAGTGAGCAGGGTCGTCCAAGAGGAAAGCACTCGCTGCAGATCAGTCCCTCAGCAAACTTCCAGAAACATCCTGGTGCTCGTTCACTTACTTGGTAATTGGATTGACGCTGGCTTCCACGACTGTTAGGCATTTACAGCACTTAATGTTATCGGGGAATTCTTGAATACCTAAACACAATATAAGGCATTACAATGCAGTAATGGCAACAGGCTTCAGGAATATAGGCTATATGCACATATAGTGTTACAAATAAATATCCTGGCAGTAAATTAGTTTAGAAATAAACACGGTAATACTGCTGATCAAATACATATAGCATTGAATTAAACTGGACTAGAGGGGGCGATTGGTCCAAAAACCCTTGATCCATGAACCAGTTGTAACAGCTGTACAGATTTCAAGGTCTTACCATTTTTACTGATGTCTAACTCCTTCAGGTTTACAAGGCTTGCGATAGTGGTTGGCAGGTTGGAGAGGTCATTGTCGGGAATACTCAGTTTCCGGAGCGCTTGACAGTTAAACAGTTGCTATAAAAGAGAGAGAGAGATCCACTTAAACAGAGGTCGAAAGACCATTAAAGGATGGTTTATTGTCATTATCCTGGTAGTGGAAAAATATAATCACTCTGCAACTGTATCTAACGTGCATCTTGGGAGTCTCAAAACAACATCCTGTTGTGAAACTGCACCCAGAAAATGAGCTAATTGATAATGCTGCCAGAGCACAAGAAAATTTCTGTCTGTCTGTTCAGACATTTCTCTACCACCTTAACACACACTGAGCAGTACTTGCCCACCCTTCCTTACAGAACTTACAGAAGCTCGGTCAGATTGGATGGTGCCTGTTGGTGGCCTGCGATCTTCAAGTCAGTCCACATACTTTCAGTGGGGATTAGGTCTGGGCTCTGACTAGGCCATGCAGGGACAATCCCCCCTTTTCTCTTTCAGTCTCTGCTCAATATGGCGGTGTGCTTCGGGTCCTTGCCATGTTCAAAGGTGAAATATCTTCCCACCTTCAAATTTTCTGACAGGGGGCAGCAGGTTTTCCGCATGAACTTGGAATTCTGCCGCATCCGTTTTCCCTTCTATCCTGACAAGTGCTCCAGTCCCGACAGCAGTGAAACACCCCCACAATTCTCCTTGCAATTCTCTCATACAAGCCAGATTTGGAGAGCACTTGTCACATACACACAATGGCCACTCGTAGCTATGAAGTCCTGTAACTCCTTCGGAGTCGCCATTTGCCATTTGGTAGCCTCTCTGACCAGTTTCCTCCTCACTCTGCCATCCAATTTAGACAGACAAACTGATCCGGGCAGGGGCTGGGTAGTACCAAACACCTTCCACTTCTTAATTATGGATTTAACCATGCTCCTAGGGATAGATAAGGTCTTTGAGATCTTTTTGTACCCATCTTCTGATTTGTGTCTGCCCACAACATTGTCTCAGAGATCTTTTGAATGTGCCTTTCCACCCATAGCAACTGGAATGCTCCAGGAGCAGCTGCTCTTTTTAACTACTCATAATTATTACAGCGGATCACAGCTGGGAGCAGATTGCCTTGGTGTGTGATCCAGAAGGTGAATGACGATATCTGATTGAGTTTACCTGATTGAGTGCTGTTCTTGGGAGTGTGGGGGGAGGGGGGAGTGATCCGTTATCCATTTCAATTATTCTTGTTTTACATTTTAAAACATATTTTTCATGACTGTCGATATTTTTTATTTCACTTTGATATTATCAGTTGAGTTGAGTAAATAAAGCTGACAAATTCAATTCTTTTGTGGTTTCATTTCAGTCTGTAAAGTTACAAAATGTGAGTTTTTGACAGGGGGTCATTTCTATACCCACTGTACCTTAAACAGAGAACTTGCACTCCAGTGCAATATTATTTTGTTAGAATCTTCGATTGATATTAATTCAAACCAATGCTAGGTTTTGATTTTTCCCAGATTGAAGTGCATGGTTTAATTCCAAAATCCAAATCGCTATCCAGACTCAGGGATGGAAGCCAAGCACAGTTAGACCAGATGCAATCAGAGGGAGAGAAATAATACAAAGTCAGGAGCAAGAATCAAGACAAGAGATCAAAAGCCAGAGAAAACCAAAACCAGCACTCAACTCACAACTCAAAAATGAGAGATGAGACTTCACAGCAGCACTTGTATCCAGAGGGTTCAAGAAGTCACAGGTAATATGGAACAGGTTTCTGGTATTGTAAAGTTTGTGCATATTTCTAATTTGACTGTCATATTAATATGTGATACAATTAATCAGCATTAATATAAATTAGTCCTGAACCACTTTTTTGGTACCCCGATCTGATCCATTCAACATCTTCTGATTCCGAATCCCAATCCAATCTTAAAATAAACAAATAAATGATATATATCATACACACACATACACACACACACACACACACATATAGGAGACTGCTTGTCAATTAACTTTTTTTTTTTTTAATTTGCCTTTCAATTTATTACTACTTGAAATTAATGATTTAGAACTACAGGTCTAATGTGATTTTTTAAATATAAACAAATGAATAAAGTAATGATTTTTGTTATGAAACCAATAAACTTGCAGTTTTTTTTACTGAATTAAGCAAGCATCCCACCTTGGACAGGATGCCAGTACTTCATCAGTACATACAAACTTACACATTAACTGCATGTCTTTGGACAGCACAAGCAAACCCAAGATAACTCAGGAAGAACATGTAGATCCACAGACAGAAGATCTGAGGTATGAGGTGACAGTGCTGCCTACGGAGCCCCAAAGCTGTGCTTCGGCTTGTTCATATTTTCTAAATTACCTAAATTATCAACTTTATGATTTCTGCTGAACATTCTTACATTTTGATGAAAAGAAGAAGATCCTCAGGTTATTTGGACATTTTACTGTTTAAGCTCGACCCCTGCGCTGCTTGGTATTGGATATACAGCTGCGATAAAAATTAAGAGAGCACAGCACAATCTTTTGTTTCACTCATTTCTCAATTTATGGGTGTTCGACTGTGAATAATACATTTTGCAAACTGCACCCTGGACCTTCTCTGTTTCTCATTAATGAAGGGCTTCTTCCTTGCTTAATGGACTTCAGTCCTGTTTCTAGAAGCCTGATATGAACTGTCCTAGCAGTGCACTTCACACCTGCACTTAAAGTTTCCCATTTTTTTTGAAGGTCACTTGATGTCATCCTTGGATTCAGGAGAAATTGTCAGATAGGTTAACAGTCATCTCTGGCATTACACTGTCGCTTCCGCCTTTTACCTGCCTGGTTTCCGGTCATTCCCAGTGTGTCCTGCTTCACCTTATATTTGTGTACTGTTATCTTAGAAATTTTGACCCTGGAAGCAACCTGCTCTTCAGCGTAGCCTTCTGGCAGCAGAACCATGATTAAACTAGGATTTAAAAATGCAGAATTGTTTTTATAAATATAGAGTGGTCTCTTAATATTTTCTGTGGCTGTAAGACGTCAGTCCAAACGGCAGCCACCCAGAAACCTTCGCTTCACTGCCTTTATCTCACATATTTCTCTTACCCTCCTTAATTCCCTAATTCCTAGACAGGACATGTGACTTTTCAACATGAAGGTTTCTTTGGAAAGCAGGGCAGCAATCATGGCCTCGTCATCATCTACAACAGCATTTAATAAGAGCTGAGTGGAAACAAAAATCACAGCAAAATAACAGACTATATTAAAAAGGTTATGCTGGGGGAAATAATCTCCTGGATGACCATCCTGTGCAATAATGTTTTAATAACTCCCAGCCCATTGTCCTCCCCCCACCTTGGGCAGCTCCTCTATCTGGTTGGCATCCAGGTAGAGCTCCTCCAGCGTTCGCTCGAAGCTGAAGATCTCCTTAGGCACCTGCTGCAGGCTGCAGTGGGAGTAATCCAGCACGGAGATGACCTCCTCCTCGCCGCGGAAGCATCGGCAGGGCACCAGACGGCCGATGAGCTTCCTCTTGGTTGTCATCTCCAGAGACTGCACTGACAAGGCAGACAATCAGGATGAAAGGGGAGTAAGGTTCAAGGGTCAAGATGCATCACAAATTCATCTGGAATTTCATAATAACATCACATGACTCTGTAGATCAGGTGTGGCCAATCTCATCTGCAAAGGGCCGGCGTGTATGCGGGTTTTCGCCACAACTCCCTAATTAAATTACTAATTAGAGGACTGATTGGCTGAAGAGTCCTCACACCTGGCTTTGGACAGCTGACCTACAGGTTATCCCAAAAACCTGCATAGACACCGGCGCTTTGCGGGTAAGATTGGCCACCCCTGCTGTAGATTATATCATGTAGATTTGTCGATCATAATACGCATATAAACCTGATGATTAGGTCAGGCATTTCAACGGAAAATGTACAGTTGACCTGTCCACATCACGGGGGTTAGGGGTGCAGGCCCCTCACAATCTGGGAAAACTGTGTAATATTTTTGGTCCCCTTGGTGAGCAAAGCGAAAGGAAGTGAAAAGATTCCCATTTAATTTCGCAGGAAAACCCCGCCATATATAGTATGGAGTCACAGGAGCGCCATAAAAAGAATAAATCTGTAAAAGAATAAGGAAATAAACGTTGAACAAAAAAGTGAAATAAATACAAATAAAAATAAAAGAATAAGGAAAATACATTAAAAATAAAGGAAAAAGAAAATTCATGATTTTCTTTATAGTTTTTGGTTTTACAGTTTTGCTTTTAATTTTATTGTATTGCTTTTAATTTTACTGTATTGCTTTTGCTTTTGATATATTGCTTTTAATTTTACCAGATTGCATTTAGTTTTACCATATTGCTTTTAATTTTACCAGATTGATTTTAATTTTACTGTATTGCTCTTGCTACATTGCTTTTAATTTTACTAGATTGTTTTTACTTTTACCATACTGCTCTTAGATTTGCGGTATTGCTTTTAATAAAGGAACTAGCTGTCAATAAACTGGCTTTAGCCACGCCTTCCCGCCCAGGCTGAGTAGTTGATTCCAGCACACATGAATCCTACTTTCTACTTGTTTTGTGCTCAAATCAAAAATGGAAAAAAAATGGATAACAAGCATTCACATTCTGTTTTGTTTATTCATCTGACACAAGAGGCATAACTTACAATGTTTTAGTTAAATTGTGGTCATGTTTTATTAAAGTTGAAATGTGGGAATGTCTTAGTAAAGGCACTTTCACACCGCAGAAACTTTTTCTGAAACCAGAACCTTTTTCTGGAACCAGGGACTTTTGTCATGTTCATGCCACAGGAACTCAAACCGATTGTATTTCCTGACAGGCAGTATCTACTCCAGACTACGTCGTTATCCTTCGAACATGAACTACTGGGGAGGCGCAAGGATGAGCTTGCCGACTGGTTGACGACAAACACCGGTGTTAACTTGGAAATAAAGTGGAAGTGCAGGAAAAGCGAAGCAGTGGAGCAAAAATTGAGCAAATGGAATCATTTTTGTACCTTAATTACATTTTTAATATATCAATTAAATTTTTTGCATCAGAAAATGAAATCTAGGTTATATCTAATATACTTTAACCTAATATGAGACTAATCAGCGCTTATCAGTGGGATCACAGTACATTGTTTTTTATTCTGTGGAAAATGAAAGATCCATCTGCTGTCCAGGTATAATAAGAATCATAAATATATGCGATGGGTCCGTTAAGTAAAGTTTAAATAAAAACATGCGTCCCATTTTGATCGCAATAGATCCCCCAATAACTAACAAATAATTAGCTAACAAAACGACTTACAGTGGAAACTATATAGTGATCTCGTCTGTCTGGGTGACATTAATTACTATATGAGGATAATCATTATTTTTAACGATACGGCAACAAACTTTAAGGTTAAGTTTCCAGTCAAAACTGTAGTTTGGCTAGCTACTCAACAAACAACATACAAAAAACCTAAACATGTATATTACCATGATGAAATTAATTGAACTTATGAACAACTACAAGATGAATATTAAAGAAATCATTACTATTTTCATTTGGAACATCAAGACCTATAAAGTTATCATACTGAGTACTCAGTTACCAGCCAAAACCTGCATACAACCTTTAAATAACTAGGAAAAAACATACCTGGAATGTTCCTAATATCAGCCACAACTGATCTATGACCACCACAGAACCTTAGGTTAAAGTACCACATTTTTCAGTCAGTGTGGTGACACATAAATAAAATCTATGGATAAAAATGAATTAAACATAGATAAAAGTTTCCTATCTGAACATCATATCCACACAACTGGCAAGACAACAGTAATTAATAACAGCAAAAAAGTTATGGATGTGGCAGCAGGGATGATGTCTAGCCTGGGACAAAAAAAAAACAACCACAAAATCTAACTCGAAACAGGGATCTACTGTGTCTGTCGAGCTGAAAGGAGAGAGGGACTGACTATCTTGGTCACAAAAGCCAGGGATATTCAGGGATACTCCAACACATTAATTCCACTGAGGGAGATAAGGCAAGGGAAATAGCAGAGGAAAAGAAGCAGGCTATTAAGATACTATACTAGTGAGGTAGGAGCACTTAAGTCCGACTTTTTCCTACACTATTCATGCCACTCATATAGTCACAGAAACATTACATCCTGTATTGTAGTGCTTTATTGTAATGGTAGTACTGACCAATATACTGATTTTTAAGAAATAATAAGTAATAATCTCAGGCATTAGAGTTTCAAAGAAGCTTACATATAGTACATATAGTACTGAATGTCACCATAAGTGTTCCCAAAATGAACCAAAACATTGCCCTGGCTTAACAGATAAACAATGATACTATATACCGTTATGCATTGTTCAGAACTGCGGTTTATATAAATATATACAGTAAGTATACACATACACACACACGTCGGGTAAACATATCTTTATGGGGACCGCTCATTCATTTCTATGGGAAAAATGCTAACGCTAATGTTAACTATGACAACCTTAACCATAACCATAAGTAACCAAGCAAAATACTTTTTTGCATGAGTTTTTGCATTTTTTGTTTTTTCATTGCAGTCACAGATTTTTATTCAATTAAGTTTTCCCTTTAAAAAAAACAGGTATTCATCACGTTGTGTGGACATTGTGTCACCATAAGGTAAGGTATACCTGCTCACACACACGCGGTAAATATATACTTACCCAGCATCCATGAGAAATGCTTACCTATTAACAAGACATACATCAATCTATACATTCATACATACAATCATTCATCAGTAATATGTCTAGCATAAAGGCTGTCAGACAAAACCAGAGTAAATAATATTCGGTGCTGCTAAATTATACAGAGAATACCTATTGAAATGTTTCCTTTTGAAATAAACAAAACAGTAATCATTTTCATCTTCACTTAAATTAAGACTGAATTGAAGAGGTCTGGCAGCATAATTCATTCACCATCACAAGGTCCTAAGTTTGTGGAAGAACTGAAACTGCTTAAATTACAAGAAGTTGTTTCATTTTTCTCAAGGAAGTACCAGTCCAGCCCAAGGTGCTATGGAAACTACGTGACGTAAGTGACAATTCGGCAGGGGCGAAAACACAGACTTGCAATTCAATCTTTAATGAAAAACTCCATCCATTTGAATATCCTTGGTTTTGACAGGGCCATTTGTACTGATTAAATTCCATTCTGCTCTCTGATGCTAAATGACTTTGAGGAAGAGGAGAGAGCAGCACTGGAAACCTGTACAATTTATTACTTAGTTTTTGTGGGAAGAGGCACATGCAATGAAAATGCTGTTCATACTTTTCGGTTTCCCCGTGCCGTTTCAAATCTCCGTCTCTACAAATTTCCAGACGCATTTATCTGCAGTTGGTACAGCGTGAACGTTTGTGGGAGCCAGCATGCTCAGTGTACTTGTTAAAAATGCATGCCTATCCAACAGCCGAATTCCTCAGGGTCAGCTATGAGCCAACATGACCTGTGTGGTTTGCAGAAGCCGCAGATGGTTACCAAGGTAACAGCTTCCTGAGGTTACAATGTATTTTTAAACGGGCAATTTCAAATTCATCTGACGGTCAATATAGCATATAGCACTCCGAGAAGCCAACAGATTAATAATGAAAACAGAATTCACTACAAAGCTTTTAAGAAAGTATCATCTCATCATCTTTATAAGAAACCAAATGACAGCAGAAACGAATGAAGTCTGAACATAAGCATTATCATTATAGCCAGCTATAATAAATATAATCTTTCTTCCATAACCACTTATCTAGTACACTGAGCCTTTCCCAGAATGTTCAGGGTAAGAGATACCATGGACAGGACCCATCGCAGGGCTCACACGGTGGGACATTTTGAGATACCAGCTCCCCTAACTGCACGTCTTTGGACTGCAGAAGGAAACTGGAGTATCTGTAAGAAACAGGCTAACTTTATACCCAGAAGTAGCAGTGGGCAATGAACCACAGCGGATTAAGTGTACAATGATCCCCATTGAGTCACGGTGCCATTAAATACAGGAGGGAAGAAATGGCATGACCTTAGCAGCTGACCTTAAACATCTTCAGTAAACAGCCAATCACAAAATAAGCAGAAATACTGCAGTCCGTAAAAAAAAAACTGCTTGTTACATTTTTTCCTGTGAAAAATTCATTTTGACAAAGCTGATTTCAAGGCGAAGCCGGATTTAATGTGCACATCTGTTTGAGGAAGAGCTCACGGCAGAAAAAACGGTGGCAGTAGCAGTAGCGGCGCAGAACGACTCCGCAGGCCGTGCTCTCAGATAACATCGCGGATCATTATCATAAGGAGACCCTTGCTTGCCTGAAGGAGCTTCAGGAGTTCACCGCTTTGGGAGACTGCGATCAGTGCCGACAACCCACATGAGAGAGTGCCTCTCTCACCATCGCATGGTCGAGCGGTCCGTCGCAGTCGGGCAGAACCTGCGCGCATCAGCGAGTGCTTTAGTGTACGTGCCCCTCAGAACCGAACTATTCTATTCAAGAAGGGGCCAGAAAAGCAACCCATTAGTGACACAGGCGGCCGACCAGGATGCCACCTTCTGAGGGGGCACAGACTAAACAAGCTGATTTCACTTAGTCTCAGACAGGGGGCGCCAGTGGTGAGGCTTGCCCAGGGTGCCACATGGCTACCCATCACCAGGTTCATCGTACACAGCCAATATTGTGTACCTGGAAGAAGCAGAGTTGTTCCCAAAGGCCTTCTGCAATAAGTGTATTAGAATAGGCATGCAACAATATTGAGAAAGCAGCCTTTTCCATCTGCTGGCTTTTTGAATAATTAAAACATCCCCTTGCACTGTATACACACTGGTCATTAGCTGCTTTGGCAACAGTGAAATATTGCAAAAGTCTTGATCGATACGGTAACACAGATGTATGAACATAATTCCCCTACGATCCTTATTGAATTGTTAGTAAATTGCCTATTACCAAAGAATAACTGGGCGGCAGTGCACTGCTATAAATTGTTGTAAATTGTAATTGGATATAACGCCAAGGGAGAAGAGCGGTTGTCAGTGGAGGAACAGGCAGCCAGCAGCAGGAGTCGCTGAGCCGTGACCAGAGCAGGGCGGCTGTTCTTATTTGTGGATCACACTGGAGTAACGGAACCTTAGCGGTCATACAGGCGGCGCTCTGATAATGAGGAAAATTACCCCACTACTGTCGCATTCTGCCGAGGAGATCATCCAATGCCTTTAAAATGTAGCACATGGGGGATGAGAGCAAAGTAAGGGGTCTTATCACTGAGTGACATCCATCTACTGAACCCCAACATGAACCAAGACACGCTAAAGTTAACACGCACTGGCAGAAGCTAACTTAAAACATAGTCTAGCTAGCAAGATATGATGCTACATTCAGATGTATATTTAATTCTCATTGATCAATTGACATGTAACAATCCACTAAGAACAAGAAAATATTAGGAATACTTTAAAACAAATGTAACTGGCTGGTTCTGAAGTGCACTGTAACAATGTACTCTGTGTTGTAATGAATGTGAGCGCCTAAGTATGA
>JAODLC010000036.1:23359405-23374612 GCA_026781145.1 Hippopotamyrus pictus | reverse complement strand
AACTCCCCCCCAAGGTGCTGTACCCCCCCAGCTGACACATCATAGCGACTCACATGTACAGGAAGGAGAAAACTCTAGGAATAATAATAAACATTGTATAATAGCATTATGTATAAGAGTCATTCCAAAGGCAAAATTGACAGAAATGCATTATGGGTGAAAGCTTCTCCTCGAAATGATGAATCAAAGTTAGAAAATAATAGCCACTAAATCTCAGTAAATTGATGCTCTGAATCAGCTTACTTTCATCTAGAGCAAGTGATTTAGTCATTGCCAGAGTTGCCCTTAATCTCGACTGATTCTGTTTCTGACGAACTCCTTCATACAGAACAGAAACCAGGCAGGATTCTGGGTTTGATGCACAACCAAAGAAGAAACGGCGTCATTGTAATATTATAGAACTTACATTTGAAAGCAGAAGCATAATAGACCTGCATCAAATAGTCCATCCATTCTACCATCCATTTTCCATAACTGCAAATCAAGTGTAGGGTTAGGATGAAACTGAAGCTCATCCACAAGTTTAGACAATATAACAAGAGCAACTGGGAAGCCAGTCTATGACCGGGTGTCTAATCACGCAGGCAGAAAGAGTATATGGAAAACAGAATAATTATCACAAAAGAAACAGAAGAAATGCTATTTAGGCAAACCATGCTCAATTATAAGGTTCACCAACAAATAAGCCTCAAATTCACCAAATATTGCTAAAATGAACAGGACCAGATGAGCCAAGTGGAAGCATTTTAAAGAATGTTTCAATGCTGGATGTTGGATATTTATCATCTCCATTCATAAAACAGTTCACAGGCTCTCCTTAATATTTATATTATAACACTGATTAAAATTACATGCAGACAAAAGCTTGAGTGTGAGCGGAGCAGCTCGGTCCTCCGCTGCTGATGTCTGTTTACTCTGCGTGGATGTATAATGCCTGGCATCGGCTCCCCGTCCAGCTGTCTGAGCTGTGAGGCTGCTCGAGGGCTCTGTTCCAAAGTTAACACACGAGGGCTGCGGTGGCCGGCTTCCAGCGGCTATGGAGAGCCTTTTGTTAGCAGCGCCGAGGAGGCTGCGGGTGGGTGGCGGCAAGAGGAGGAGATATGTAATCATCTGGCTCTGGGGCTTTAATCCTGCGGCAGGCGGACATGGTGGAAATAACTCACGTACGCCCCCAAATAAGCTACTAATGTAATAGCGAAAAAGCAAAGGTTATTACAACTATAAACACGGCACAAAGGATACATAAGCATCAAGAGATGTACTCTACACTGCAAGGCATTAGATAGTAATTGTGCTCTGTACAGCAGCATCCCTGGGCCTCCTTGGATGATTTAAGGTTATTTCTCAGCTTGGAATGAGTTTCACCGGAGGCCCTCTTGTCATCAGAAGCAATTACCGGTATCACTGCACCTCAGAAGTGTCTTGAATCTCTGAGGCTGGCGGGAAATGAACAGCTGTGGGAAGAAATGTTTGAGGACGTCGTGTTTGCGAGAAATGCTCAAAACATAAAATAGCGCAAGGGCGTTTGAAAAGGAACAATAACGTCCGCGCTGTGCATTTAGTCGACGCCGATTGTCACGCGTCAGAAGCAGACTCTGAAGGTGACACTATATAGACAGACTCTAAAAGCTACTTTTCTGAAACCATATCTGTAAGAAGAGCTCACTTTTCTCCAAACATTGAGAAGCCACATGGCCCATAATTCCGGGTTAGCAAACACTGCTGGAACACAAGCAGAATCCTGCAGTCAGGACCCTCCCGCCCTCTAATTTCAGCCCATTTTCACTGCCTCAAAATGCACTTCAAAGCCAGAAATTTGGCTCTGAGAGGTGACGGCAAGACAGATGCTGACAAACAGTGGCCATTTGGGGTGGGGGGTTTGAGGAATGGAGGAAGTGCAGAAGAGCAGGTGTGAGCTGTGGAGGGTGCTACTGTATGGGACGGAAATAATCCCGAAGCTGTAGGATCCCTCACTACCTAACAGTCTCAGCAGAATTTTTATGGTAGATTATATAAACCGAAAATGAGGAGCACTCTCTATTAAAACAACTGTGTTCATATTCATTGAAGTTGAGGTGTTCCATAGATCAGTGTTTCCCAACCCAGGAACTGGGAGGGAGCAAAAACGTGGATTGTCTGGGGGCCCCTGAGGACTGGGTTGGGAAAGACTGCCATAGATTACCTAAGAAATGGCTAAATATCACCGAAGATGCCACCTCCATCCTAAAAAAAATGTTCCCTTAAAAAACAGAGCCCTGAAATGTTCCTCCAGAAAGTAGCTCTTGTAAAATTATCCTATGCTGTATCTGTGAATATATATTTATACATGTAGAAGGCTTCAGTAGGACATGCTATGTTGCCATGAAGCATGTCAAGATACACAGAGGGCAAGTGTCATGCAGATACTGCCTGTGCAGCAGAGGACTCTGGTTACTTAAGCATATATTATACTGAATACCATCAGAGCTAGGTCATGCGACCACAATGGTGAAGTCTACTTGGAATTCTGGGACTTTTAAAAGCTGTTCCTTTCAGCCACAGATGACAACATGGGATACTGAGCCATGTGTTGTATATTTGCTTTAAAAGTGAAAACCATGAATAATAAATGGCTACACTGGCTTTGCTTACTCACAGGTTAGTACTCAAGTCAGCCACACAAACTAGATGAGTGGTTTCACTCCGAGTAAATGTCAGTGGATGCTTGTTACATACAAACATACAATTCAAAGATAGTACTGTCATTTAGCAAAAACACGCATCATATAGTATGGATGAAAGATTTAGCAGTTTGAGATTTTTATTAACGCACTAATTTAATCTCATTTTAATCTTCTTTAAGGAAAGCATTCTTTAAACAAACATCTTCCAGTGCATCACACAGTCTCCCCACAAAGACAGAAACCACGCAGAATTTAGGCTAGCCCCCATAGCAGGTAAATATAACAGCAGCAGCCTCTGCTGGCATCTTCTGCAGGAAGCACAGGGGGCAACACCTACACTGATCCCCTGCCCCTAACACTAACATGCTTCCAGAGGAGAACAGATACGGCCCTGGTGTGTTCAACAGCGACTTTGATTTAACCTCGACAGTGTGTTTATTCTTTTGCTTTCTGTAGGCGCTTAAGTAACATCTGATTCCTGTAACTCGCGATACGCTATGTTGGCTCCAATGAGCTTTTTAAGGAAAAAGTAGTAGAACAGAAATACAAATGTTAAGCATGAAAATCAACTAGGAACAAAAAGGGCATATTCATATTTTTGCAGTGAAATATATACTACCAGCCAGAGGTGGAAATTTCAGGTCCAGAAAGTAAAAATCCAGACCAAGATTCTATTTCAACCAACCAGATGTGTACTCTGTAACTGTGACTCTGTATACTCAACTGGCTGGTTGAAACGAAATCTTGGTTTGGATTTTTACTTTCTGGACCTGAACTTAGCTTCACAAAGCATCATGTAGACACACCACTAGCTTACACAGGTATCCACCACTTCATGGAAGTACAGCGTTGCTATGAAACCTTTTCGTAAGGCAAAATCAAAGAAGCAATTACCATTAATTTATATGGGAAAAAAATTTTGAGTGTTCCCAGATTGAAAAAACAAACCTACTAAATTATACCAAATGACATATAACCTAAAATAACCCAAACATATAGTAAATGCAGGAATGATGTGTTTAATACACAGCCTATATAAAGAAAAATAATGTATTGGTATAGTTTCACTTACCAAAATCAACACAGTCATGCGTCACTTAATGACAGGGATACGTTCTGAGAAATGCGTCATTAGGTGATTTTGCCTTTTTAAGAAAATCATACAGTGTACTTACACAAACCTCCAGATCGAGGCTATATGGCGATAGCCTAAGTAATGATAAAAAGTACAGTACAGACGCTCCTCTACTTACGAATGAGATACGTTCTGAATGGCCATTCGTAACTTGAAATGTTCATAAGTTGCTATTCAACATCATTTAAGGGTATACGCAAGTACAAAGAACTAGGATGCTGGGAGTACGCACGCTACGCTGCTGTACGGCAGGAGTAGTATGGAATATTATTTAGCACTATATAATACCCATGATGTAATCATTATAATGTAATCAACACAAGGTAATCAACTGAGTATGTATTTGCACCTCGTGTTAGACTAAGAGTTTCTGCTAGCTACTTTATGTTAGTTCTGAATCTATGAATATCCACTTTTATTAGTGTATATACCAGAGCATTTTTTAAAAACCAGGTGGAGATGGTCGCGCCACCATTATGTTCAGTCGAGGGACCAAACAGTAAAAGAAATGATGGACAAACTTATCACCTATAGGGGTGTGGATTAAGGGAGAAAACAATGATTGCGAATGGCTGAAGGAATGATGATGCCCAAGTGACGAGATATCGTTAAATGATAAGAACTTGTATAAAAATTGGTGTAGAACAGTATTGGACACACTTGCAAGTGTCTGGCCTTGGTTGCAACCTCATTGTTGCAATAAAGACTGAACTTGGATCTACACCAGCGGCTTCTGACTTCTGATTTGGCGGGGAAGGAAAAAACCACAACAGTAGCGGCCAGAAGTCGTACTAGGCGGAATTGGCGTGCAGAAAAAAAATTGATGTTGTGGACAGGGAACGGGAGCCCAATGAACACTTACAGTCCTCTTTGTTTGTATGTCTGAAAGTTCGTAAGTAGAGGAGCCTCTGTATACTGAATACATAAAACAGTAACACAGTTGTTTCTTATCATTATCAAGTATTATGTACTGTACGTAACTGTATGTGCTATACTTTTATACGACTGGCAGTGCAGTAAGTTTGTTTACACCATCACCACAAACACATGAGTAATGTGTTGCCCTACAACCTTACGGCGGCTACGACAGCCAGGCGACAGGAATTTTTCAGCTCCATTATAATCTTAAGGGACCACCATCATATATGTGGCCAGTCATTGACTGAGACGTCCTTATGGGGCTCATGCCTATACATCTGGAACTGGCTCATTGACAAACATATACTAAACTCCATTTTTGCTTTTTGGCTTTTTTTGTAAAAGCGGAAATCCTCTTCGGGTTTCATTTGGTAAGCCAAAACAGGTGCTAATGTAAGTCTTTCATAAAAGCAAAGGAGCATAAAGTAAATGTTGGTAAAGTGGGGAGATACCTGGGTAGGTTTGTGGAAACATAGCTAAGTAGCTAGTCCTGTGCGAAACACATGTTTAGTGCCCAGTCCATGTAGTGACTTGTGCGAATGCATCTATAAATAGATTTGCAGGCTCAGCAGAAGGCAGCCCTGACTGATACATTGTACCTATGTGTGAACGAGGCCCTGGGGACCTGGCCTACTTTCAAAAACCCGCTGGTGAACTTGGTAAAAGCATAATGAGATATGAGGGAAGGCTCTCCAATTTCTGTCCACACAATGGGCTAAACGGCCCAGTGTGTAGCTGCTGCTGGAATTCTCCACAGATTAAAATACCTGAACTGTTCTGTTTACCGGTATTAGAGCTATTTATTTAAAGTGTGTTCGCACGTACATGTCGTTGATGGGAGATGAAATGTCTTTCCACATTTGTGTCAGTACACAATTAAGAAGAATCAAACTCAAACGAATGTTCGGTTGAATAAAGCAAGGACTATACAGCCATCTCCAGCTTTCACCTTCCCTTGAGCGTGAAAGGAACCTGAACCTGGTAATTTATTCACAGCCACTGGGGTCTTGGATTCAGAAGAAAGAGTTGTCATTATCTTCATAAAAGGATTCAAGTTTTGAATAATACAGTAGACATGTCACTGAGGAGATATAATCCATACAGTGTTTCTGCATAAGCTCTTGTTCAGGATTCAGTATGTACAGTGACCGGAATTTAACATCTTCAGTGTTCACTTCCTGAAAAACAAAAGATGATAGACACTTAAAGCTATCTTACAACCCATCATCAAACTATGAGGTAAAACATAGATTATGGATTTAGAGAACAACACCAGTAGACATGGTGCCTCATCTGGAGAACCTGAAGTGTTTTCTGTTTCAAATGAGTATTTGTACTGATAACAAAGGACCTGAAGCCACCTTTTAATTCACATGAAAACCATTTACTGTATAGCCTACAAAGTAGCTGCATTAAGGCCCTTTCAAGGTTCCAAGTTTATTCCTTTATTACATTAATGAAAAGTAATCTGTTACAAACTTAGCTTTGTAATAAGTAATCAATGTGTTATTTTTAGTTATCATTGCATGATTGTTTGGGATACAATTTATTATTTTGTAACATCCCTACAACCCTAATCAGGATGTACATTTAAAAGATTGATAGATATTTGTAAATATCAATTACCAATGTAATTTTTATTATGGACTTGACTGTTATATGACTGTTATATGCATATATGTTACATTTAGTATAAGCATATGTGTATGCATGTAACACATTTTAATAAATGATGTGTACTTTTAATAAGATGTATGTGAAAAAGAGGGGCAGAACAGTATGGAGTCTACATTCAAGCACACTGTCATTACTGTACTTACAGTACATGAAAACTTCAGTTTCCCTTACTGACACTGGCAGACATTTTTACAATAGGTCTATGACCAGGGTATTCTACAGATTATCTGACATTCAATAATACACCATTGCTACACTTTCACCAGACAACTAACCAACTGTCTAGGCAAGATCAATGGAGGGACCTACACTTCCTTGCTCCTGTGTCATTTTAAAAGACCAAGGACTTAGGGATAGACCTCTGCTGGTATGTGTAAATGTAACCTGACAGTGCAGGCAATAAAATCTGATTTACTGAGACAAAATGTAAGTTGCATGTGTAAAACGTGAGTGGCGTAGGCACCCTTTGGTGCTGATTAAATTATCTTTAGGTCTGTTTGCAAATGAACCAACAAACTGCAAGGAAGTAATAAAATTTACATGCAAAGTACAGCACATTGCATTACCGCAAATTTTTTAACTGAGGCACAGACTGGCAGCTGTTTCGCTAATCATCAGATTCTGATATGAATGCAGCCCAATTCATAATCTGTAAGGCTTCTGAAATATTCTAATAAAAAAGACACCTAGGTTAGAACATACATCTTGCACTTCAATTACATGTGGATTGTTTGATTTTAAATTTAAAACTGCGTAGCACCGGGGCAAATCAAAGAAAAATGTGTCTGTGCTAAACACTATGGAGGGCACTGTAACTAATATTTAAATTAATGAATAAGAAATTCAAATAGATGCATTTGAACAAACAAATACTGTAATCACAAAGAAGCACAGAATTATAAGGAAATACAGTCCCCAGGTTAGTAATGTCCAGCTTCCAGAAAACTGGTACTTATGAAAAGACTGCTATAAAGCCTATTATATTAAAAATTTGTATTAAATACAATTGTTTGTAATAACAAACACATGCACACATAACTTACCTACAAGTTACCTACAAATTCAGCTTAAAGACAGACTAATGGAATGGATTTCATCCATAACCTGGGGATCACCTGTATCCCATCAAGTCTTCTTTACCAGTAAGTCAATAACTGCAGAGACACCAGTCAAATATCTGAGTACATCTGCCTGAAACCACGTCAATGACATGGGCACACAAGGCAGTGGGACTTCAGTCTGAATCCAGAGTTGAAATCCTGCAACACTGGCCTAAGTGTAAAGGTGTCTTTATTAGATGCTTTCTGAGTTAACTAGCTTGCTGCTCAATTAACTTATTTTCATTAAGCTTTTGGCACAAATTACTCATAACAGGTGAGGGTTCAAGATTACTATAAATATAAGTCTTAAAAGCATATGTTTGTCAGTTGTGAATGACAGAGCAGAACCTCAACAGAGCAGAAAATGGCACCATATAGTCAATGTGCAGTTACTTCTAGAAAAAGCATGTCATCCTGTAAGACAAACTGCAAGATCTTTGCCAGTGTCTGTACCTGCTGTGGGCAAAACCACCAAATAAGTTGAATAAACTGGCACTCACGGGGACCAAACAAGGTCAGGCAGGATAAACGGTGGCCTCATTCAAGTCAAAAGACTGCAGAACCAGTGATTAACCAGACGTGAAATAAAAGTTCAGGTAGGTGCTGCTTGAAGTGCAGATGCCTCAGTGTGAACCTTTCAGAGGAGAAGCAGTGAAGCGGGCATGAATGGAGGAATCGCTGCAAAGAAACCCTTGTCAAGAATGCAGAATAACAGCCCAACAAACAAGACAAGAAGTGGACATCTGAGGTATGGATGATGATAAGCTGAATTTTAAAATTTGCAATATATGGGTCCAACTGCCACATATTTACAAGGAACAGAGAAGGTGAGAGCAGGTGTTCGGGGATTCCTATATCACAATGACTGATGGCAAATATTAAATGCTCATGTCAATGAGTGTTTACAGCAGAATCATGCCACGTTTTCTGGGTTCTGACTGGCTGATAATCTTACAGACAGCTTTCTTAACAGCACATTTAAGATTCATTCCTGCACACAAACCCTAAGGGCCTGATGGCCCTAGAGAAATCAGTCTGTGTCATAAGTGCTACAGCTTTAGGCCTTTTGACATTAAACCTCTCTATGTCAGTCTGGCCCTAGATATTTCATAACTGTTTCTTTTGAATTTTTCCCTCATTTCCCATTTTTCCACTGACCTTCCATACGGGAATCCCTTCCAGGGTGTATAGGCTGTGCAGGGGCCTTGTGCTTTTGCTATCCCTGAAATAGACACTAACTCCTCCCTGTACGAATGGATGGATGGAAAAGGCAACTATGAGAATTAGCCAAAAAAGTCTGGTTAGCAGAGAAAGCAAACAGAGCTCTTTTAACATTCTGACCTTCATGCTACCTAGTTAGAGGCTCTTCTCCTTTGCATAATTACACACTGCAATTACTCACTTTATTTCAGTTTTTCATATCAGTTTTTCATTATGCTTTTTTGGTGTTTTGCTTCATAAATCCAGCCTTCCTTATTTATACACCATTATTCCTATGGTTTTTAGAAGTAAAATTACAGCATTGTTCTTTCATAAACTGAAAACATTTCATTTTAGTAAACCCACATTGTAAGAATGGCAGAAATTCTAGCTTTTAGTTATCCTGGATGTGCACTAACATAAATATGATTCATGTCATTAACATCTTTATGCATATGCAATTTCCAAAATCATTCTTGTACCATGATTAAGCCTGGGAGTAGGGCGAGGTATATTAATATTATATGTAATGCACTGAATTATTAAGAATCCATAACATAAATTTGTAATATTTGCTGTTAAATTTCCTGTTATCCTTATCTTGCTCTGACAGCGTGATTCTGATGTCTGTGTTTCTTCCATGTCCTCTTTCCCTCATCAGTAATTCAGCTCCATTTATCTGGCTTCTGCTGCTCATTGGCTATTCTGAACAAAACTCAAACCGGCTCTTCATGGATCAATTTCTAGGTTGAACTTTTAAATAAATGCCCTGCAATTCAAGCACACTAAAATTTAATTATTATAAATAATGAATGACTCGCCACGCAGCATACAGAAACAAAATGGTCAAATCGAATAAGGAAACTATATGTGTAACCACCAGAGGTTTATTAATAATGAAACAGGGTGAAGAAATCTAGCAAATGTTACATGTTCTTTACATATTCAGAAAGCAAATTAAAGGAGTCATAGAGACCGTTTCCTAGCAATTGTTAAGCCATTCTATAGTTAAGAAGCGTAACACATGAAAAGTTGTACAAGTCAAAACCCTGTACTATGACAAAAAGCACAAATTGAAACATGTAGTCATTTTTTAACTTTTTTTTCTGCACTGGAAGACTTCCTGAGGAATATTTTTGATTCAAAGTTAAGCATATGCTGAAATGAAGGCATGATCTACGTAAGTAACTTATCTTTTAACCAGATGGCCAGTTGAGATCCAGTTCAGTGGAATACTTGCAGAATCATCTCAGAGAAAACCATGCAGAACACAAGAAGAGCTAGTAAAATGTTGGGCTTCCTGTCAAAACTTCAGAAATATCATTTGTACTTCCTCAAATATCAACTGGAAAGGGAAGAGAGTTCAACCTTTTAAATGTGGTCTGTCCAGGGTGTCCCCTGCCCTGTGCCCTGTGATGGACTGCCACCCCACCCAGAGTGTCCCCCAGCTAAGTGCCCTGTCCTCCCTGGGACTGATTCAGGAAGACCCTGACCAGGACCACAGAAGACAAGTCAATATATCATTGTCGATATTTTTAACAAAGACATGACTTTTACAGTGATTCACACCCAAGCAATTAAATCTGTCATCCATGATATCGATTCTGTAACACTCTCTAAGAGTGATCTCTAAGAGTCGCTAAGAAGATGGATAATGGAGGCATGTTATTCATGATGTCCCCAAAACCTCTCTGAAATCCCCCCCAATCTGTGCAGGTCCTAAGGAGTCCATTTCGATAGCAAGCTTGTAATGTGTCCCCTTAAGCAACCGCGACAGCTCTACCTTTTCCCCTGATTTGACTTGCCCTGTATAATGACTTCATTACTGACTCATATAAAGTCAAACCCTATTTATTTCCCTATGACCTCAATCAATAATGAATAATATATGCAGTAAATTATAAACATTAGATTACATCACCAAGCAGATCTTTTCTTCATCAGTCTTAATAGGTGAATTGGCAGGCAGAGGTTTAACACATGGAGGGCAAATTTAACCATGTTTCCAAAGAAAGGACGTTTGTTAAGGTTCTGGTATGGAGGTGGGTTTAACAATACTTGGGGGGGGGGGCATTCTTCAGGATGTAAGGTACAGGATCAGGCCTTGGTGTGAGTTCTGGATCTGAATTTATGCAATATGACTGGTCATGAAGGACAGGTGCAGCAAATGAATGTGCTTGTTTCCTATTTCCACCCATAGATCACCTTGCCCCCTCCCCCAGCATACACCAGCTACACCAGCATCACACGTGAAATTCACCAAGGAAAACACAAGAGTTTTCTCTTACTAGCTCCCATTCTCTGAGATAAGGAAAACATTTCTGACTGCATGATAAGATGTTGGTTATTGAATGAAAATGACAGAAAGTACTTGCAGTGGAGGGGGATGTTTGGGTCTGTTTAGGTAACAATGCTTTCTTTATATAAACGGGTGTCATACTCAGTTTGTCACAGACCACAGGGTGTGCTGAGTTTTGCTTGGATTGATATGTCAACTGAATGCATCACACAATGCAAATTTCTCATTTATTCTAGTGCATATGTAATAAAGTCAAGTAAAGGGCATCCTTAACTTTTAGTATAACAACACGCTTGTTTTACCTCAGCTAACATGTTTGGATTAATGCAATCCTCATGCCATTCATTTAATCAACAACACAATTAAGAGAAGAATGATAATTAATTAACAGCTCAACCAGGAAGAAAAAAAAGCCAACACACCCAGGGTGTGTGGGAGAATGATTCTGCCCCAGATATAGATGGATACAGTATAAGCTGTGTATTTCAAAGATACAATTATTCCATCAGATTTAAACACAGAAGAGCAGAATGTTATGAATCCAACAAGGACAGGATGTATAAAAGTTCTAAAGAAATTTATACAGTACAACTCAATGAATTGTACTTTGATCTCATTCATAAAAACTTATGCACCGCAGGGTCATACTGAGAGTGGAGCGTATCCTGAACTGGATGCCAATCCAGCTTAGGCAGCTGTCCCAAAATTTAATAAGTTACACACAGAGAGTTTGGGACAACAATCAAATCCACAACCCTTGGGGTATGTGACAACAGTGCTACTGCTTATACACGATTCCATGCAGACTTCCACCCCCAGGTTTGGAAGAATGTCCTCTGAGCTGCTATTTACAAAGGCAATCCTGGTTTTGTTCAAGCTGCTAAATAAATAAAGAACCTGATCTTAATGGCATGCATGACAAACTGATAATACATCACCTCCAGGCTCATAAAAACCCAGACACTGAACTACAATATAATTAAAACTTCACAGGTTCACCTCAAAGGACTCATTAAGGGGTGGCGTCCTTCCTGATTGGTATCGGCTAGTTCAGCGTTACTTTGAGCCAATCAGCACCATTATACATGTAGGACAATTAGACAGTAACACACACACATCTACACACAAAATGACAGATCTTATTCCTCCCCAGGGACTGAATTGGATGATGCTGGATGTCCATTAACAGACCATAAGCTCTGTCTTAAAATAACACATTGGTTTTAATGGAAGACAAGATGAAATGATAAAGTGCAACAAATCCTGAACACATACAGTATGTACTTTCTGCCTTTATTTTTATTTGTAAAATAAATAAAATGAAAGAGGTCCTGCGTGCCTTGTGACTGGTTAGCGCCCGTCCTGGGTTATTCCCTGCCTTGAGCCTGTCGCCTCTGGGATAGGCTCTGGACCCCCACTACCCTGAATAGGACAAGCAGTTATGGATGGTTGGATGGATGGATGGATGGATGGACTACCTATTTAAGTATAGATGTTTTGAATATAAGCTTTAAAAATGGCGAACCTTAAAAATAAAATAACGCTCGTGCTATAAGTGATTAAACTTCATAACTGTGCCAACGGTGATGGTATCATACGTTTTCTTATGCTGATGCCCCTATAAAGTATATTGGGAATATCTTTTAATTGGATTAAAATGAGATTCTTGCTCAAAGAATGCACTGACACACCCACATCAGTAATTGTTCAATAGTTGTGATATATGATGTCATTAAAAGGGAGGGTTCCTGAGGTGGGAATGTTAATGTAAGTGGCCACTGACCATAATCGCATTAACAACCAAAGTCAATGACTAATTAGGCCACTGCGAGAGGTTCTAACTTCTAATTTTAGAAGCGTCATGTCAATCGAAAAATCATATCACATCATATCACATATTTTCTGACTTCCCTGCTCAGGCTCTCCTCCATAATCTGGAACTGTGCTTGCCTTTGGTTAAACATAGAGATACTCTAAGAGCTGAAAAAGCTTCATAACGCACAGATATACGTAAGGGTATACCAACAATGGCAGGGGAGCAATGGAATTATTTCAAGGCTTTATCTTAATTATTTTGCTATAAGTTTTCATAATACAGCATTTTGCAAATATCAGAGAATGCACTGTTGTATATGCAATTCTTTTCAAGTTATGCCTGACAGAAATATTTCTTTCATGATTAAATACAGCAAAAAGCTATCACTAACTTCTGTATATTCAGTGACAGATCTAAAATTGGCCTTGCATCCACAGGGCTCATCCATCATGCCGTCTAAAGCTTTAGTTGTGATTCATGCTCCGTCATATTTCAATATAATGTCCAGCGTACCCCCCAGCAGCACGCATGCGCAGTGAATAACCATCCTACTGTATGGTCTGAAGGTGCAGTGTGGGGCTTGTCTTTCGGTCCTGTAAGCGTTCACCTTCAGGCATTTTCTGCTGTATGTAAACATCACACTCTAACTCACGTGATACTGCACAAGGTCGTAACATATTTATACTGTGTAAAACATTAAAATCTTTACAATTAATTATACATGAAAGGACCCAGGCAGCCAGCCGGATAACAGACTGACTGTGATTACATACAGCCATCCTCCAGACCTCAGCCCCGGCAGACCGGCCTGCGTGTCAAAACTCTTAGGGATAACAGCTAACTGGCAACAAAAGAGATTATAAAAAAAGGATGCCTCCTTGAGTAGGGTTTTTATTTTTACATGACCTCGAAATACAGAGAGTCTCCAAACAGTAGCATTTTCATTAACCTGACTGCTGAGTCTCATCCAATCATTCCTATAACTGAGATAATGGAACCCTGAGGGTGAAGACATTTTATTGTAATAATACCATTCAGAGGCTAAAAAGGCGCTTCATAAAAGGCAAAGTGCTTTTATAGTAGCAGAGAACTCAAAAGCCATGGCCATATGTACTTATGAAATACCCTAAATATTGCCCTAAAAACAAATATGCTGTTTATTTTGTGTTAATACATTCTGCACATTATACGTTGTTTCTGTCCTACACTCATGCTATTTAGATGTTATATCAAGGTTTTGCCTTTGGGGCAGTACATTGAAAGCAGTTCAAGCAAGTCTGGTCCAAGATGAAAAGGCCCTTATTCTTTGCTCTGTTTAACTCTCTCCCCTTGAAGAATCATTTCCATGTCAATACCAAGCTTTTCCCAGAATGCACGAAACACTGTAAAGATCTTTGTAAACACAGAAGCTTCTGTCCTATCAGAGGTCGCTGGCTCTCAGCCTCTTTGGTGACAGAGCTTCCTACCGCTTCCACAGCTATTTATATTTCATAATTTACAGGTTTGTTCTGTGGAAGTAAAGTCCAGCTTTCAGATGTCACACAGTTGATGTGCATCAGTGCGCAACACACCTGGAGAAATGAACTCTGTAATCTAGGAGTGAACAGCAGAGCTGTCTAGGGACACATCAGAGCACATGTGTGGGACTTGGGTCAGAATACTCTGCGATTTCCCATAATGCAATACAGTTTTTCTGTCACTGCAACACCAATCACTCTCAGTACTCTCCCTACGGATCAGCTGCATTTTTTTCCCCAAAGCAACATACCAGAAAACTGTCTCAGACACACAGCCCAGTTCATATTGCCACATGCTCTATGGCCAACCGCCACACAAATTTCCTACCATAGTACAGTATGTTACATTTGGTATCTATGTTTTATTTCCAGGGTGGCATGGTGGTACAGTAGTTAGCAGTCGCCTCACACCTCTGGGACCAGGGTTTGAGTTTCCACCACGGCTCCATGTGTGTGGAGTTTGCATGCCCCCCCACCCGTGGGGTTTTCTCTGGGGGCTCCAGTTTCCCCTCACAGTCCAAAAACATAGAGGTTAATTGGTGTGCCTGTGTGAGTGACTGGTGTGCAAGGCAGCTCTGTGATTGGTTAAATTGCCCATAGGTGTGCCTGTGTGAGTGACTGGTGTGCGAGGCTGCTCTGTGATTGGTTAAATTGCCCATAGGTGTGCCTGTGTGAGTGACTGGTGTGCGAGGCAGTTCTGTGATTGGTTAAATTGCCGATAGGTGTGCCTGTGTGAGTGACTGGTGTGCTAGGCTGTTCTGTGATTGGTTAAATTGCCCATAGGTATGTCTGTGTGAGTGACTGATGTGTGAGTCTGCTCTGTGATGGGTTAAATTGCCCATAGGTGTGTCTGTGTGAGTGACTGGTGTGTGAGTCTGCTCT
>JAODLC010000036.1:23347006-23359305 GCA_026781145.1 Hippopotamyrus pictus | reverse complement strand
TGCTCTGTGATGGGTTAAATTGCCCATAGGTGTGTCTGTGTGAGTGACTGGTGTGTGAGTCTGCTCTGTGATGGGTTGGCGCTCCATCATCGGTTGTTTCTGCCTTGCACCCTTAGCATGTGGGACAGGCTCCAGACCACCCATCATGGATCTATCTATTTCCAGGCATTGCGTAGTACTTGCAGCAATTGAATGATAGGAGAAGGAGCATTCCTCAGTACTGTGAAACCGTGATGGCAGTGGCCTTGTACAGGCTGATGCTGAGGTGTGTGACAGCCATATCAGAAGTACAACTGGGCATTAATAAGCACGGTCAACTGGGTCAGTTCAGCTCCTATTCTACACTACCACTCTGCCAAAAATTTATATCTGAAATGTATTAAGGCCCTCTTTATGAGGTGGAGGGCTATATCTGAGAGCAAATATTGAATATAGGATAATACAAGGATGAATATAGGATGGAATTTACATTTTATGAATGTCGGAAAAAGAAACTATATATGATCATCATGGATTTTATATTCATAACGCATACAGAGTCTAGATGAAGTGTTCACCTCTCCGTACTTCTGTTTAATGTTACAGCTGAAAGGGAGATTTTCCCCCACTGATCTATGCAACCCACACAAACGTTTGATGAACTGAAATAGAATATTTGTATAGTGATGTGCTTGTTTCAGATCTGTATTCCAGCACTATGTTTGTGAAAATATCTGAAATGACCATGAGGTGCTAACCTGACAGTACTGGCATCTATACTGCATGAATCATTCTGAAATCATAACATATTTTGTACACAGTCCACCCATAGGGTAACTAAAGAAATTGCCGTTTCTTAAAAGGCATCTGTGCATGTTTGACTCATTAGCCGAGTCATGAGAGAGGTGTCAGTTTCTCCTCTTGATTTCAGGCTTTGCTGCTGCCCCTTGACCTCCTGAGGACCACAGAAACATCGTGGCATGTCAAGCTGACAACCACCAGGCAAGCGACTCGGAATAAACAACAGCACGCAGTGACCCACCAGGGAGAAGGCAGCGCTGGGGCTGAACAGCCACGTTAAAAAGTCACGGCAAAAAGAGTTACCGAAATCACGATGGCATCTGCAAAAGGCCGGAAATTCAAGCCAATTCGACATGTTTGACAGGGAGTTGAGGGAGGAGCTCTGCATAAAAAGCACAACTGAAAATCCCATTTTGCAAAGAGATATTGCGGGTGATTCTGAAGACATGTGACCAACCAAAAAAAGTAGATATTTGAATTAAATACGACTAAATGTCTTATGTAAACACATGACAGAGCTTACCACCAAACCACCTTACCACTTCCATTCATCTTGCAACCACGTACCCTCAACAGGGTCGCAGGGGGGCAGGGTTGGGAAGGGGACAGGAAGGCAGTTCAGGGCACAAGGTGAGCGTGCACCTTGGATGGGATGCTAGCCCATCTCAGGGTTCATACACAGGCACACTCATATACGACAGGCAATTGAGAGATGCCAGTCAATCTGACTGCATGTCCTTGGACTAGGAGGAAACAGGAGGAAACCACATGACACAGGGAGAATGATCCTTATACTTAGTGATGGCACTGACAGCACTGTGTCAGAGACTGGGAAGCATGTGCAGGTGGAAGAGGAAATTCTCCAAGCTCGAAACAGGAAAAAGGGCGGGAAAAAAATCAGTCAGTGCTGAAGTCTACAAAAGAGGTTCACCTTTGAGCGAGATAAAGAAACACCGAAGTGAATTTAAACGCTGGAGTGAAGTTCACAGAGTGACCAAGTTTTGGGAAGATGTCGAATGTCACACACAGATAATGGAAAAGAGATGGAAAAGTTCTGCACAGAGGACCTGGCAAATATCAAAGTCCAGACCTAAACAGGTACAGTAACATCATTTCTACCACACAAGAATGCCATTACTGTGAATCCATCCAGGACATTTCAATGCCCCCCCCCGAAAAAAAAATAAAATAAATCTGCCATCTATTTTAACACAGCAACCTCCATTCACACAAGCCAAGAAGTTCCATTTATGACTAATTAACAATTGCTAATTACATTAACTTAGTAAGCATAGTAAAATCATTCAAAATATTGGCAGAACCATACACACTTTCATCCATTTTCTATAACTGCTTATCCAAAGTCGGGGTGTAGCAAACATAGGGATAATATCGAGAAATATAGGACACATAAACTCTTCTATTAAAAGCCAAAGAATATGTGAATGAAAAAGCCCACAAACAAAGAAAAAAAATGTCCAATTCCACTCAGATGCTGAGCAGAGGAGCAGCACTGCTAACCCTCTAGATAGAGGTCGACATATAACCCACCGAGAAACTTTCCTGCTGTTTGATCAGCACCGTAAAATGGATATGCTTCTAAAACTGAAAGCCTCTAAGCAACCAGCAGAAATTTACAATAATAAAGTCTAAACATTTTGCTGGGAACCATTTTAATGCAAGAAGATTTTGCAGCACTGATTTGCATAATGGAAACATGTACTTGGATAACGAGGACAAATGAGAGGGAAAAGTCAGACCCCTTGGCTGCCAAGTCATCATAAAAATGATTTGTATTTGTGTTGTGGAAAAATTGAATGGAACCAACAAAATCCATCAGAGACCCAGGGCTGATCTCTGTCCACCCACCCCCCACCCAAAAAAAAACCAACAGCACTACACCTGACAGGATTGAGACATTATAAAGCACACCACCCCCCCTGGCAGGACTGGGCCATTTCCTCAGAGAGCTCCACTGCATGTCCTCCTATAGGATCTTCATGGTAAGGTCTGAAGGTTCATGCACAGCCAAGCCAAAACTCACTTTCACAAGTTTCCATATTCAAACATGAGTTCCTCACAGCATTGCTTTCTGAAGTTTGTCTGCATCACAAACCTGGTTTTGAGAATGAGTTACTAGCTAAAAAAAAAGAACACCTCAACATCTACTCATAACTACGTTGTACTCAAAGCAAGGTAAGATTTTACTTAAGGGGCACAAATACTTAGTAATAACTCAGTTACTACTGAAATACAAATCATGAACAAATATAGTAGCTATACTTGAGATAAAAGCTGAGTCGATTCATTAATGATGAACAAACATGAGATCAGTATTTCACTTGTGTTATTCATTACTTGTTCCTTAGTAGCTCCTCAGTAGTGCTTTCAGTAGGCCTAGTTGACAAATATTTACAGAATTAACAGATATAGTAACAAATATAGTAATTGCTTGAGACAAAAGATGTGTCACAATTCCTTAATGATCGATAAACATGAAATCCGTATGTAACAAAGAATAAGTGTGTGGTTAATTAATTCATAAATAAGCCCAAAATACTATATTATTTCATTTTATATTATACACGCATATCATGCATCATATAGTACAGGAAGATTTAGAGTTCCCAATTAACCTAATTTAGAGTACATTTAAATAGAAAATGTGCTTAGCATTTGGAAATGCCAAACTATTTTCAGTATTATACCCTTTTAAAGTTTCACACAAAATCCCTATTATTATATAAAATGAAAACAAAAAAGTATTTATTTGTTTAAAGTACAGTATGCATCACGAAGGAGCCAATCTGTTGGACAAATTATGGAGAAGTTTGAACATTCAGAATGAATTAGGAAAATAACCAAAATCAGCAAACATTGTGTTTGTAACAGAACGAATTACTGCTGAAGGAACTCATGTATTGAATGACCGAACAAATCAATACATGATCCATTTGCTGAATGAATCACTGCTCCTAACGCCAACTACAGGTGACGAATGGGAAAGCCTCTGACCAAAGTTTAAGTACCTTAATGTGTCATCTACCATAAGTGCTAAATAATAACAAAGGGATTGAAAATTAAAATGGTGATTACACATTAAAACATATTCTGGTGTTGGGACTGGTCTGCCTCCAATGCCACAGACACTTTCTCGTTAGTGCGACAAGCAAGAAGTATTTGATGGATATTTTTCAAACTTCACAGACACATTCCATTGGTCATGAACTGGAACTCAACAAATATTTAAACAAATTGCCCCAAACCTGAAGCAGCAGCGCTTCGCGGCAGCAAAGGGAAGGGCGACCGCAGGAGACACTTGACCTCGTGAACGGAATAACTCAATTTGACCTTATTACTCTATTTATTCTACTTTGTCTTTGATGGGTCTTATTACCATGTCACAAAACATTACATACACAAAACATACACCAGAAAAACTATAGCTAACACACCTGAGACAATCGAAGCAGTCCTCGCAAAAGAGGAAGAAAAGAGAAGCTGCAAAAGCTATTTTGCTACAAAGACGGATCTACTTCCCAGGAACATTGTATAATGGAATGCGAGATGATTTTCTGAATATTCTAAAATAAGGTTTATGTTTTTTTTTTTCCCAGCCTTCCTACCCGGCATATTTTTTCGTAGCAGTCTGATGGCCGGTCACCAAAATTTATCACGGGGGAATTTATCCGTGTCGCTTTGCCCCAGCCGTAGTCATGCAGTGATGGCAGATGAAAGAATAGGCTTATATCTGGTGAACCTGATTACACTGACAGAAGTCACAGGGTTGGACTTTTAATATAGTTTTGGTAGAGGTGGGGATTGTGTGCAGGGGTTAAGCGAGAATAGCCTATAGGGAGATATACGTGAAAGTGGATTAAGGTTTAATCCCTAACTATGACACCGCTGTACAGCTATAGTTTTATATTCAGTTTTCCGGCTGTAATATCTTTCAACAAAAGCAATCAACACCCCTTGGTTTTCCAGAGTTCTTTATGGGTGAATTTTAATTAATATTTCAATGTTTGTGTCTGCATGCACTTCACGTTCAGTAGCACAGCTGTCTTGCTTAAAATCACTGACGTGATGGACAGAGTGCAATTATTAATAAATACGTATAAAAACACGCATAGAAAACTTACATGGTGTGTATTGTAGGGTGTTTACCTGACCTCTTAGGGGCGATCTGTACAAATGTGACGTTGCACGGGCTGTCAATGAAAAGTATAGGCTACTTTAATCATTTTTTTTCAGTATTAACTGGACCTGTCTGTATCGTTTAGGTTTATACTTATTAGTCCATTAATTCTATCGTTTGTACTTTAAACGAACACAATACAGTTATTGTACATTTCTGACATTCACTCCTTTATTTTGTGACATTTCTGTCCAATTCATACCGCAGCTGATCTGTAGAAGAAAATATATCCATAAATATGAAGTGTAGCCCGGGAATATATCATTATCGGGAAATGAGATGACTTATAAGATTTTGGTCATATACTGTAAGTGGTTGGCACAGCCCTATATTGCAGCATTTTCTTTCAGCGGAATTTATCTTGGGGGACCTCCCCTGCGCCCCAAGTTACCAGAATAGTGGTGCTTTTGAAAATACCACTTTACTTTTGAAAATACAGCATACCACAGTACATAGCGTATGGACGGTATGATATGAAAGCAGGAACTGCCCAAGCCTAATGTAGATAGGGGGCTAGAGACAGAGGATGAGGGCTGAGGGAGGAGTAGGAATTAGAAGGGGGGAAGGCGTTGTGACGGGGAATCACTATTGTCATGCAGACAGCATCCTGTTTATTTGTTATTTATTAGTTATGCTCTTATGGGTTTTACTTTTGTGCTTGCATTTTCCTAGAATTCGTCATTTACTGGAAGTATTTGAATTAACTAACTGAATTAATTAATGACTGAGTCAAAGATGCAAATCTTTCCTCTGAAATAAACCAAACAATTGGTCAAGCACCATGTAACCTGATCCTGTCCCTCCTCTGGCCAATTAAATTTGCAGGTTCAGCTGCTTAATTAGCAGAGGGATCACATTCCCAATTCCTGGGAAGTTGATCTGAGGAGAACAAAGCCTCTTGTGTGCGATTCTTCCCAGTGCTGAGTGTGCAGAAACCAGTTCAGGTTACAAAGCCGATGCAGAGAGACAGCCAAAGCAACAGCATTCAGCCTGCTCTGATTTCCGCTATTTTAATTTTGTATTTAGCTAAAAATGTAAATTATGGATGGATTGTTGACGGAAAGAAACCATTTTTATTCTGGGTTCATCTCACAATAAAACTGACGTAGAAAACCAGTGAAGTTTATTATATTGAACGAAATAATGGCAAAAGTTGGATATAAGTATGATGAACCTTAATAACATGCTACAATGCAGCACAAGCACACAGCAGTATGGAGGATACCCTGTTATGGCGAAAACAGGGGAAATAAGAGCAATTCATGGCGAATTTTGCCCTTCGAAAAAACCAAGCACCGTGTCAAACACCCTGCTGTAGTTTTGACTAGAAATGTCCACTTAATCACTATAATAACAACAACAACAATAATAAGTACACAAGTCAATCATCAACTGATAATTTTGACTATAGCATTAGATTTCCTCAAATCATTTAAATGCAGCTCTCTGGTGTTTTTTTTCACAAAGAAGTCAAATACAGGTGAAAGACACATATATGATATTGATGAAGATAAGTGGGTAGAGGATGGATGTATAGTGACTGTATACTTCATAAGTGGTTGGGGGAAAAAGCAGAATTGTTAACTGGCTGGTAACTCCAATCATGAGCGTAAATTATGGGGGGATGGGGTGGTTGTAGCTCCCCCAATAAATCAAAACCAGCCAATACAACCCCCCCAATAATCGTTTCCCCCATAATTGGTGGAGACCTCAACCCCGCCAATGTTCCAGCCAAAGTTTCACCCTTGACTCCAATACTACAATATTTCTTACTACAACTCCTGTTTTTCTGTTGCAGCATAGTCTTCATCAGAATGTCTTCAAAATGGAAAAAAAGTTACTGCCAGCCTCACCTTTCCATCCGTACTTGTGTTCTGAGGTCTAATGATTTACAATGAGTGACAGACAGATGCCAAACCATAATCCCAGAGTCTGGGTCAAAAAATACAAGTGAAGTTTAAAAACAACACGAAATACGACAAAACCGAATCCCTTCTACGTTCATCAACTGCCAAATCAGAAACCGCCAAATTAGATACCGCTAAATTAGCTCTTGTATACATACATACAAGCATATTATATATAGACCACATTTCTCTTCTATGCACGTTGTTGTCGGACTGTATACCTTGTATCTGACAAATAAAGACCTCTGAATCCTTGAAATATATAGCCAGCAAGTGTGTCTAATATTCAGGGTGTTTTCTTTCTTGCTGTGGTACACCTGGGCGTTGCTACCGCCTGTTACATCTGTGCTTTGATGTGAGATGAAGTGTGACGTATATTTGCTAAATTTACATCTGTCGATCCATCCATCCATTTTCTGAAACCACTTATTCTATTCAGGGTCATGGGGTTCCGGAGCCTATCCAGGAGGCTACGGGCACAAGGCAGGGAAGAACCCAGGATGGGGCACCAACCCGTCGCAGGCCAAATTTACCGCACACGCTCTCGTTATATTTTTTGCACTCTCAGAACTCCCGGAAGTTAATCAAGGGTTTCACAGCAGTAATCCTTCCTGGGAAGGAACCCTGACATATTCTAAAAAAAAAAGCTATCCTAAATTAATCACTATACAATTTCCTGCAAAGCACAGTGCATTATAATATTCATTCCTCTCAATTTATCTCAAAACAAACTACACAGCAAAGTGAAGTGTCTCCAATGATATGTGACAACCAAATTACCTTGGCAAAACGCCTGAGCTGCAAGAATGAGAATATGTAAGTCCTATGCTTGCCATTTGGCTAACATTTGGAGGGTGTTAACTGAGAAGTTATGATTTCAAAAGCTGCCCATGTATGTTGTATGACCATCATAACTGCAAGTGATTTTCAAATTTAAAAAATAAAAGTTCAGGAATGTAATGTGACGCAGCAGAGAACAAACTGAACAACAAATGGATTTAACGACACATTTGTGAGTTTTTGACACCATGCAGGAAGACATCCTAAAGAGAAAAGGCAGTAGCAGACAGTGTAGTATAACAGGTGCTCAGAGCTGAATCTAATCCAGGCAAGACAGCATGTGTCTTTTTCTGCAGCAATGACATAAAAACAGATGAGTGTCTGTGCGACATGACACTGTAAAATTATCACTTCCTTGACTAAAACATAGAGGCAGAGTGAAGGCATTTGATTATCAGAAGGATTAGAGGCACAGTGCCCTGGATAACACCTTGTAGCATGTGGCTATGGCCCAAGAAAAGAGTTTTTATGCCATCTGGGCAGTTTACCAGCACCTTATGCACACTGCAATGCAAGGATAAACCAAGCACTTTTGTGCTTTTTAAAAGCATGTTTCTCAGATGAGTAACAACAGATTGCATCCTTTAGCTATTCATCTGTAATAGCCTCTTATCCCAGCAGGATCAAGGTTATCAGGAGCATACACCAGGAAGGATAGAGGCATCTTCTGCTCCGGACAGGAAGTTGTTCAAGCGAGCACTACAGGCAATTTATAATCTTTAGTTCACCTGGACAGCATACCCTTGGATTGTTGGAGGAAACTGAACCCAAAAGAAATACCCCATTTACAGACTTTGCATAAAGCAGCCTGAATCTAATCTCTTTATTTGTTTGTTTAATTTGTCTCTGAAGCAGCAAACTTTAATTCAGGGCTTTCATGGAACAGTGACGAGTCACAACTCATAACCATGATTTTAAACTTAAGCCCGAACAAAATTAAACCCCTTTACTATTACGCTTCAGGTGAGTTATCCTATAAAGACCATAAAAGAGCTGGCACCAATGAAATAGAAAGCATTCACAAATGATCACTACACTCTGTGCCAATAACTCTTTTATCAATGGATAGTACTATAGTGATATCGTACACTTCACTGCGTCAAACCATAAACCCAAAGTGATTACGCTGCACTGATGAATTAATGCCAGTATTGAGAATTAGCTGGGTCTATATTGATGGCATTACAAAAGGCGTGTAAACGTATTATACAGTGCAATAAAACCGACCCTAGGTATGAAAACTCCCAGTAAACATCAATAAACGCTATTTGAATTACCTTTTTTAATATACACTTTGAAATAATAGTGTTAAATGCACTTTAAGGGTAATTCATGAAGAACAGCAGCAGCGTCTATACAGTCCATCAACAACGCCGTCGTATCAGTTTCTTTTTTACAAAGGTAACGGTATAATTGCACTGCAAAGAATAATGCTATTTCTCTGGTAAAATAACAGAACGACGTTGCTGATTTTTAGTTCCATTCTTCACACCTAGCAACGTTGTAATTACAAATTTTACGCTTGACTTTTGCACACGTTTGCATTGTATCTCGTGAAGCGACCGATAGACGCAAACCGCAGGTGCCAAATACCGCCCGTTCTCATATAAAACTGCTATGCAAGGAAAACGTCAAATTCCAAACTTGCATTTGAGACTTTTACTTACATTGAATAGTTGAATAATTTTCCATTAGTATCAGCTCACTTGAAAACAGAAAGAATACAGAAAAAAAGAGAATCCACTTGTAAATCCAAAGTGTGAAGGCGCTGGAGTGCAGGTGTGAATTTAAGTACCCTCAAGGCATGGCACCTTTAGCAGTCCATTTACAGCAGGAACAAAACTAGCCAGCAAAATCCCAAATCAAGGCGGGCGCATCATCACCCAAAAACGCGCATGATAATCAAAATCCCTTATGTATCACGGCGATTGAACTGTTCATTAAAATACAATTAAAATAAAGATCAAGCGATCATTTCAATGATTATTAAAACGTCCAGTAAATGAAGAGAATATACATGTAATACTAATACGAGGAATAATAAAACAAATGCGACAGCCCTTTACATCCAGGGTATCTCAGTGAAACTGCATTTTCACTATACATAAGCGGGAGGAGGCCAGCGCTGCCGGACGGTGAGCAGGATTTCTGGGGTCTGGGGTTTGGGTATTCCCCGACGGCTCGCTGAGACCGGGATCCCGCCTCCTACCGATGCGTCGATCTCCTCTTTGCAACGGAATGGTACAGAGGCGGAGGAAGAGATAAGATAAAAAAGAGGAGGGGTCTGTGTATTTAACCGACTATACTGTACGTGAAGGTTGGCGGGAGCCTATGCCACATTTATTAATATTAATCCAATATATCGATTAATTGCATTTTTGATGCAATGATACAGATTATCATCTTATATTAGTTTTATAACGGGGTAGTACGTGCAGAACTCAATACACTCAATTGGTTGAATTAACAGACAAAATAGTCCCTGTACGCGATGCGTTTCAGTGTGTCATATCAAAACCACTCAAGATAGGAACATATGGCAAAAGGCATAAACATGACAGAAAAATAGAGTTTGCTTACATGCACCGCATATTAATTTGATTATGTAGTCCTTCTTGATTTAAAAACAATTCAATGATAACATGGTCATATATTAAAGATAATTTAAACCAGCTGATTATATTATTATTATTATTATTATTATTATTATTATTATTAACATAATTATTAAAATTTCCTCTTGGTCAGTCCATGAAATGTAAATATAGAGGTACCTCAGTACTAGAACTCATTAGAAATCGAATTTCTTAAAAGTCGAACCAACCAGTTCGAATTTTTTTTTTTTTTACCTAGAACTCGATCTCAGAAGTCGAATCATGAACGCAGACCTAAGATAACTTGTATGCGCCGGGAAATGAGTCACGTGGCACGTGTCTCAGCGGAAACAAAGAGTAAGGCTTCAGTCTCAGCCTGGCATTCGCTGTGATAGCATTGTTTGTTGGAGATAGTGCTTTTTTTATCAGGTAATACATTGTACTTTATATAATTTTGGTAGCCATTGCTCACCAAAAAGTTACGCAATAGTTGTACAAATGTTACAACCTAAAAGTTTGCGATTTACAAACAAATTAAGGAATACAGAGTAATAATAAAAATAAACATGGCACAGTCTAGTGTTGGCGCAGTGTTGGGCATGGCTTGGGGTAGTGTTGGGGTACATTCTTTATCGTTTTGGAAGCCATTAAGAAAAAAATGTTACGCACGGCATACAGTGTTGGCGCACGGTGTTTTTATAACATACATCATTTTGTATTTAAATGCTGAAAAAAAAACATATTTAAGTGTAATTTTTTCGGGCCGGGAACTAATTAATTGGTTTTCCATTATTTGTTATGGGGAAAATTCGATCATAACTCGAACTTTTTAGAATTCAAACCTGAGTTCTGAACGAATTAAGTTCAAGTTCTGAGGTACCAGAGAGAGAGAGAGAGAGAGAGAGAGAGAGAGAGAGAGAGAAAGGGCAAGAAAGTGAGTGATTACGTATATTTTTAATGAAGAAATGGTCAGGTTTCAAAGTTTGTATCAGCTTGGTAGAGATAACAAGAAGGAAGATGGTTGTTTCAAGACCTTGGTGCCCCGTAGCAAAGGCTCAGCATGCAGATTAATGGTGAGAACAGCACCACATACAGCTTGATCTGCCTTGCTATCAAACACAGTCACAGAGTATCATTAATGCCTGAAAACTACCAATGCCAGGTTGCCAATCATAATTTTGCATTGTGACTTGTATGTGAACCAATGTGATACATTTTCCCGAGTCTGGTGACCAATAGCTGAGCTTTTGACTTGTTGGTGATGGTGTGTAAGACCTGCATGTAGATAAGTGCTAGAAAGACATGTCTGCATTGCTGATCTGAGGTCAGACTCGGCTCTTGCACGATACTTTCATCATTCATTCTGCAGACAGAAAGTTGGGTATGCAGCAACAGTTCACAGGAGACCTTTGAATCCACCTAGGTGGGATTGCTCCGTATCTGAATTACAAGCCTAGTTTTAGGAGTCACTTAAATATATACTATTTATTGCAATCATTACAATATTATAAATTGGGAAACAATCCACTTAGTTTTGTTAAGTATTTCATTTAGGATTGTTTTAATGATATAGTTAAAAAATGAGTCAAACATCAAGTGCACAGATGACAAGTATAGAGCATTTCTCAGTGCCTGGCATCCTGGTGGCTGGTCACTCTTCTGCCAGTACTAGTACTTGATAACCAGCAACCTTCCATTAAAATTTACTGCTGTAACTAACAGTCATCCATCTGATTACGGCAAAATAGGTGGGTGATGATGATAGACAGATAGATAGATAGATAGATAGATAGATAGATAGATAGATAGATAGATAGATAGATAGATAGACCACGTGTTTTCAATAATAATAAAAATAATGATAATAATAATAATAATAAAATAATAATAATAATAATAATAGTAATAATAATAATAATAATAATAATAATAATAATAATAATAATAATAATAATAATAGTAATAATAATAATAATAATA
>JAODLC010000036.1:23314226-23342689 GCA_026781145.1 Hippopotamyrus pictus | reverse complement strand
TGAAAGACTCATACAGCTGTTTCACATTAGCATTAGTGACACATGCATGATTATAGGAGACTGACCAATCAGCACACCGCAAGAACTCGGTGCTAAAGTGAAATCCTGGTCCGTTTAATTGAAATAGTCATTTACAATTCCTGTCCGAGCTCAGAATTTCCTCCCTGATATGGATTATCTGGTCACCCTGGGGGGGGGAGGGGGAAGCACAGTGGCTGTTGCTGCAGATCTCTGGAACCAGGGTTCGAGTATCTGCCCTGGCTGTGTGGAGTTGGCATGTCTTCTATGTATTGTTTGGGGGTTTCCTCCGGGTACTCCAGTTTCCCCCCGGTAGTCTGAAAAAGGTGAACCGGAGTTCTCAAATTGTCCCTAGGAATGAATGGGTGTTTGAAAAGCTGATGGGTATGAAAAACAAATGGAAGGCAATTGGATTTCATTGGTTGATTGGGGTCAGGAGATGATGGGACAAGTGAAAGTATATTGGAACAATAACGTAATATAAAAGGTGCTTTACAGCGTGACAAGGAAAAAGGAACAAAAACCACAAATTTATGTCTGAAATGACAAGTGCTTTGGTCCAGGATTAAAAAGTTACAGCAGAAAACTGACAAAGACAGGTTTGTGAGTTGGGTACTGCCTACAGTGCGAAGGAGACTTAAACAACCCATTGAAATCATAATTTGGTTCCTTCTAGTTTTTCATTGCCGCCACAACCTGAGTCATGATACTCATGCTGAATCACTATATTATCTTTTTTCGTTTTCACTGAGGTGATCTCACCAATGTCAAATTCGACTGAAGAGAGGAAACAAAAAATTAATCCGCAATAAACCTGTTATTCCCTGTCCGACTCCCAAGAAAACTTGGATCTATTAACTGTCGTGAGCGGAGTGATTTTTCATGACAGCATGTGACACCACGGGCGCACCGAGATCCACCGAACAGCATTTGGCATCATGTAGGCAGACTGCGACCAGTGGAGAGGAATGCAGACGAGACCGCTGATCACCCTGAAAAGTGGGCCAGGCTTAAATACATAGGCTTTTAACCCCACGTGATTTTAAACCCATGGCTTAAATTCCTAGGCAGATGGGGGCGGGGGAGGGGGCTGTGAGCGATCTGCTTTTGCTTTCTTCTTCCCCAAGGATGACTGGCCAACGGGGATCGCCGCCCCACCAGACCTTACTGCCCGAGATTATAGGCAATGCGACTGACCCCTCTAATGTGTCCAGGAACCATCCCAGGCCCACAAAGGGCCCGCAAGACTCCCCCTTCCTAGGGCTGGACTGGCCATCTGGGATACTGGGCATTTTCCCAGTAGGCTGATGGGTTTGTGGGCAAATTCATCATGGGGGACCCCTCCCTCCAGTGACGTGTGGGCGGGGCTGGGGGTGTTTGAGCACCTGGCCCTTTTGCCTAAACAACTGAAAGTGCGCCCTTTTTGTGCTCTTGAATGCCCCTTTTTGATCACCGACAAGCACCAAGTTTGCCGAGCCCCCAGCGGCCCAGTCGGCAGGCAGGAGATAACTCTTACACTCAGTTTACTGTGTCACATTCTCTGGCATCCATAACTGCTATCACTCTTTTCCATGTACTTGAACAGCTTGCTTTATGTCTTAATTTTCTATCACATTCAGCACTTTGAATATTTGAAAATGTCTCATTCTTTAGCTTTGCTGGAAGGTTTGCAGATTAAAGCCGCACGCGGTTCCCTTTATCAAGCCAATTAAACTCACGGACTGAGAGTCTGATGCTCTACACCAGGATATTTCAATATGGCTAAAATCCATGGTTTCCAACCCTGTGAGTCATGCAGGTCAGCAGGCAGAATAGCCGCCCTATTCCAGTGCCGTTCCTGATAGCACCTACTGTAGATTATTTTCATGGTTGCAGTATTCAGGTTATACCAGACATTGCATTTTTAGTTTTAGACTCGTCATTCTGTCTTTTTCTATCTGTTATGGTATGAATACAGACATAAGCCACAGTGAAAGTCGCTTTCAAATCTGTAGCATAGGCAATGGGATTCCTTTGCATTGTAGTTTTCTATAGTGTCATTTAAATGGCAGTTTATGCATAGGTAGAGTCACCATAATCGTAAATTTTCTCTATTTTCAGTTGTCAAGCCTATTCCAGGCTGCGAAGGACATGAGACTGGGGTACACTCTGGACAGGATGCCAGGTTTATAGCAAAGTGGTAAAAACAAACACATATTCTAATGGATTTGTATCCATCTCCAGACTGATAAGGTGCTGTTACAGTAGGTTCCATTAGATCTCCCCATTGTCCGTTTCATTAAAACTTATGTAGAAAAGACCAAGCAGAGAGGTTACTCAACTTTTTATTGCTGAATGGCTATGAATGGTCAAATTTGCTGCACTGGCTATAACAAACTTTACAAAAGACACTCATTTTGGCACTAATATCAATGGCAAGATTTTCATGGACTTCTTACACTAGATTTCCAAATGTTAAATTCTGTTTTACACGGTCTCTATGGTGATGTGATCTCACATTCCTTGAATGCAAAGAATTTTTATTAGTAGAGCACAAAAGAAGTGGAGCACATATTTCATTTTAGAGCAAAGTCACATAAAAGAAAAAAAAATGGATGCAATGAATACAATCTGGCTATTGTAACATAATGAAGATTACAGCTGCAATTCCATTATTCTCCTGTGTCACCGGCTTCCATTCAACGTCCTGATGAGAGTGATTTCATACAACAGGAGCAGAGAGACTGTTAGTGATGAAAATTGCTTGTTTACGTTGCATCAATATGAAAGCTCTATTGCATCAATCTGCACGCCTAGTTATTGCGCTCTCCATACAGCTCTGTGAAGTACTTTGGGGCAACCGCAGTAAAGGACCTTTCAAAATAAACTGAAACCAAAAGAAATAAATAGAAACTGACATGGTAAGTATAACATTTATAGGGCTCACTTACAGGTCCTGATTTGTTCTAGTATTGAAAACAATAACATATTTAGATTCTATAAGTTTGCAGCTACAATGTTCCATCTGTATTCCAGCCCCATAACGTGGTCAGGGTCATGGGGTCATGGGGATGCCCTAGAGTGGATGCTAGTCCAGGACCCTCTTTTACCACAAATCTGTTCCTATACTTATTTTTAAAGGGTGAACAAAGTTCACACTTTTTCCGCTTTGCAGTTTGACCACACAGTGAACTGATTGTTTGTCATTTAACCAGCATAAGTGCCATGTAGGAATATAGAAATCATATTTTCTCATACATCTTCATATATTCTGCCAATGACGTGAAATCTGTTCCACCAATATTGAACAATTTCATGTTTTTATTTCATGTTAATTGATGTTTACAACAGTAAGGACGTTTTTCTTTTTGCATTCCGCACAAGGACCACAGCTGGGGATTTGCCTACATTTATACAATTCCCGGAGTGAATTTCACCATCTGCTAGATTTCTCTTTACTTGTTTTAGCACCAAGGACTCAAATAACACTTAACACCTGCTCTTTTTATTTAGCTATCTCAATGTTGTTTTTAAAAATCCAAATGACCTCAAGGAAACTGGGAGTTGTATTTTCCTTCATAGAATTAATAAAGTTCATCTTCATCTTATCTTGAGATTACATTTACATCTATTTATTTAACAGATGCTGTTGTCCAAAATGACATATGAGCAAGCCAGATATTGCATCACACGCATACAACTGTGAAGCAGCCAAGTTAGATACAACTACTACTAGGATGAGCTTCCAAAGAGTGAGTAGTAACAGATGCAAGTTAGCAGTGGAGTAAGAGCCACACAAAAAACTGATGATATCAGAAAGACTAAAACTGTATCAATTCGCTTAGATACACTTTACACACAGTCCAGGATTTTGTAGACATATAGTCTAGTGTATGATTAAGCAAAACAGGTGCTAATGATCAGCAAGATAATGTGTAGGTTAAAACACAGTCACGACAGCTGGAGAACAGCCATGCACTTTTAAAGGCAAATGGTGGACACAGCAAATCTTTATTGGTTTTTGTCTGTTTCTGCACTTTATATGCTGTTAATTGATAAAAAGACTATCCTTGGCATTATTTTTCAAAGCATCCTCAATGTACAGCGCACTGTGCAGTTTATGCAACACAGCAATCAAAAACCTGATCCACCATGGTTATTATCGCTTAACTGAAAGGCATGCCATTCCACAAGGATTAAGGGTGATTGGACACTCCTACAGTACATACTCCTACAAAATAACGAACCAAAACATTGTGCAGAAATTATCTGCAAAGAAACAGAGTGAAGGACAACTGTGTCTAATAACCTGGCCTGCCCTGTCTCCAGACCTCCACCTCACAGAAATGATATGGTCTGAACTGGACGAAAGTGTGAGAGCCCATAAGCAGTGACCACGTTTTACTAACCTGTTCCCATGTTTTACATTAAATTGTGGCCATGTTTTATGATTTAACTAAAACTAAGGAACAAATTAATAAAATGTGGCCACGATATATAATTTTTACTGTTATGTTGTGACTGGGGTTCTGCACTGAAAGACAAAGAGTATATAAAACATTATAAAAAACCAAGAAAAGGGTCCAAGCATACTTTTTACTTCTCTCAATTACTGTATATTAATTATAAATTACAATGCAATGCAATACAATATAGTGCTATATTATGCAATATACAGTATAAATATGCAATCGAAACATGGAGTGCACCTCTACAAAGCTACCCCGAATGTCAATGTCAGTTTAGGATGTCTGCAGTAGAGCCTCCTACATAAAGATACATCCCGTTTCTGGGAGCGCAGAGATGAGGTTGCAGACGAGTGATTTCCGGGGCTCCCCCAGAGGCGTCTCGCGCCACATTGGTGTGCACAGGGTCTCCCTCACCGCGGCTCCATTTGTCACCATTAAAATCTCCTCTAGCCCCCCTGGCAGTTTCCCTAAGCATTCTGCCAGCCAGGATGGATGATTCACCAGTGGGCAAACGTGCCATGAAAGAGGACCACCATCATTAGTGAACGACGGCACTCTGAGCATTGCTCTCTGAATTTTATGTGCCTTATTAAGCACATGTAAAATATAGCATAAATGCAGAGCACTTGGCTACACAGCACTGCACTCTCGGTGATTGGATCAGTGTTTTAGCTTTAATGCTAAACACTCTTAGCAGCAGTCAGTTCACACTGCTGCCTCATCCTGAGCTGACGTAATAGCAAGGGCACCAGCGTTCACTGGGGAGCGAGCAGAGAGCGTGCATGTTCTTAGGGCAGCATTTTAAGAGCTCAAATGTACGCCGTCACGCTGTCTGCCGTCAGCTGAGTGGGGAAAGGATTACAGAAAGAGCCGTGCGTGTCCCTGTCAAATTCAGCACCCTCATTTCCCAGGTCAGAATGCTTCACAAACCTGACTCTTTTGTCCTAAGACCCACAAGCAGCCAAACTCACCAACAGCTGCCACGTACCAGTGTGACTCAATCTAAATGGCAGAGGTACAGATGTATGCCTTTTACGATGACGCACATGTGGTGTGAAACGTAACACCCAGTGCGTAATTAAGGCTGACTTACGGCAAACGGTTGCAGATACAAAGTACTTAAACTTCCAACAGAATATGCAATTAAACCTAATTGTTCAATAAAGTTTGTGCCTGCTGAAGTTATTTTAAAGTCAGTTTAGAGTAGGTCTACTGGGATTAAAAACAGCCTAAATGTGTGGAGGTGGGGGACTCAAAAATATGTGCCTGTTGAGGAAGAGTTATGGGTTCGAATTCTGGGGCTGGCAGACCGATATTGCTTTTAGACACTTAACCCACATTGACCAGCCACCTTTGCTGTGACCCCCAAGCTTGCAGTCACCTGCATATCTGTCTGTCTCATTGCCTCAGTAAAATGGGGCAGGTAAAATTATCATTTTCCCATGAGGATGAATAGGTCAGTATCACTAAAAGCACTCTGGTATTCCAGTGATAAACATACCAAACAATATCCTACTAATCAGCTGCAAATTAAACAAAAGCAATTCCCAAATGGCAGTAAAGATGGTAAATCTGGCAGTAGAGCAAAAATCAATACTAGGATGTGCTACTTCATACATCAGGAAATTTTCTTACAAAGAAGATTTGCATCTACCATCAAGTAACATGCTGTAGCTAATAATAATAGAACCAAATGTTAATTTGTTTGCTGCCACATATTCTTTCACACATTTGCAGAATGGATATTTGATTTAGGTAATCAACAGATGATGATACAATCACCACTTTATTCATTTAAGGCTTAGCCAAAACCACCAGAGGTACTGATATAACCTATAAGCTCATTTAAGAGCCAAAGTACTGACTTGGAAAGAGATTCAGAGCATTTTTCCTTCCGTACCAGGCACCGTACTTTTGGTACTTTGAGAAAGTACTCAAATAGGTACTTCAAGGTGTTGGTTTTCCACTGGTGTAAAAACTGGTACCAGCGCAGAATGACATCACAGCATGAGGCGGGTATTTTGTACTGAATTCAAAATATGGCAATCGTAATCATTTTCATCCTTGCCATTTAAACCACTCGAGGATGAGTTTGAGAGAAATTTATAAACTTCTATTTTGTTTTATAAATACCACAATATTTATTACATTATCACATAACTATATTTATAACAAAATCACATCGCTAGGACAGTACGCTATGTGCATGATGTATTAGTATATTCAACAAAAATCCTTTTTTTATTCCTGTTATGCCATCCGGATAATTTTGTTGTATATGTTCTTATGACCAAATCATATTTTTTTACTACATTTATCATGATTTTCTGATTTCAAAACTGTTTTCAAGGCGCTGTTTGTATTGTGTTTCAGAGGTAGGCTATTTGCATAACCAATCGACAAAGAAAGCGTTTCAAGTCCCACCCCAAAGTACCAAAGAAGTACCCTAGCTTGTTTGGCACTTTCGGTACTGGAATTTTTGGTAGTGGTACTCGGCCGGAAGTCAATGGTACCAAAGTATTGTACTTGGTGCAGTGGAAAAGCACCCTTAGACAATTCAACATTTTTATTGGCTTGTATAACATTTAACTTTTCAATGTTGTTATTTTAACACATCCAATAATTGCTTACAGTAGGACTATTTATCCAAGGATAACAATACAGTATTCCACTAGGTGGTCTACACTGCCTACCAGGCTGTCACAAACAGTGGGGAATATGAGTGCTGAATATGAGCTCCGTACCGTCATGAGTCACATGTCAGTAGATCTGAGGAGAGCCGTTACATCAGAAGCCCAATAAATGAACTGGATTATTTTCACAGGACGTTCCATCAGAACTTCAACCATTCACCTTGGGAGAGGAGAATTCAAATTGTTTCCGTTTCTGGCTGCTTACCCGTCTGAAAATCCCTTCAATTAATGTGCAGCAGCTTCTTCAAGTGCACAGGTACTCCACGAGAGTATAAAATGGACCCATATAAAACCGTTTTCATTTCCACATGAACAATGCAGACCGCTCTAATTATGATCATCTAAAAAGGGAAAGGAAGAAATCACGCACTCGGAAGTGCCTCAAATTCAAGGATTTTTTTTCTCACAGAAAGCAAGAGAAGGGCCATTCAGGATGACTGGAGGTAAAGCACTTCACTTTACATAATACATTCATGATTCACTTCTTTCTAATAGAAACAAAAAGCCAGCACGAGATTTTCAATTATATGCCAACAATAAAAAGTTCCTGATTATGTGTTTTGCTTCCTCTTTTTTGTCCAGAGTCACAGTGTGCTATAATATATCGCCAACAGCCTTAATACCATCAGTGTCTATAAGCTTCAATTGTTTTAATGAAATCACAATATTAAAACCGGATGGCAAAGGCTATTTTTCTGCAAATATTATTAAAAATGTGGCTCCTGGTTTAATGGGGAATACGTGGTCGCTCTTACTGTTACTTCATAGCTGAGCTGATTCTTCATTGACGTTTGATGCACAGCTGGATGATATACTAGAATCATCCAGATTAGATAACTTCCTCGATGATTTGACAACTTGACACCTCCAGTTGGCATCTGAACCAGTGATTTTCAAGCAATGTTTACTGCTATGCCACCTGCTTTATGCAAAAAACGCATACTGCTAAGAATAAGATGACCCCATAGACTTCTCTAATATGACGGGACTTCAGTTCCGTACCAGTGTAAGCAAGGCCGGGCGCATCACTACATAATATCTTTGCTGCCCCGTGTGTTACCATGGAAACGCCTCTTCTCCTTTAGTCTTTGTGGACATGACTGCAGATAAATAAACAGCTGAAGAGAGAGCAGAAGACTTTAGGGTTAAGATTCAGGCCCCAAAACTTCAGGTGAGTCAATTAACTAAACAAGTTACATGTTTATTGGACAGGCGTTACCTTAATCAACAAAACGGAACTTTGGGAGAATTTAAAAAGGGGGTAGATGGAGCATCAATAAAGCTTTAATCATGAGGAAAATGGATACACAATACTAATAATCTTGTGGTTATTCCTGAAACCATGTTCCATGCTCCAATCCTGTCTCTAACCCAATTTCAGACATGGACTGAAGAGAAACATTTAATCTCCTTTATCTGAAACAGACTCTCCCTAAATTGCATTGTCTGCCTGGCATAAGGAGCTACATTGGCAGGAGAAAGTTTGCAGCATTCCAGGATGCAGGACAGATCTCCAGAGTTTCTCCATGCATTTTCATTTTCTGGGGGTGTTGGTATTGTTTAATGATTAACTGTGATTCATTTGGCTGACAATGCTATGCTCCTTAAACCATGTGTTTATCATAGATTATACATTCATATCTTAATGTGCAGTCAGATTTAACATATTTACCCTTTTGCTTCCTTTGAGTGACAATGGGCAGAGTTGGGAGCAGGCAATCCAAAATGCTGCAGTTCTGATAATTATAGCACAAGTCATGTTACAGGGGAAACAAAGAATGCTCGGTTTATTTTGCTGGTATTGTTCAATAAACAATTGCAGCTACAGTAAATGAACCAAGCCGCATTTTAAAATCCCAAATGACTGGGTTACTAATTCATGTCGTGTTTATAATTGGATTTATTTAAGCCGAGATACAGCCAATGGAAAGCGAGGCCGTGATGTGAAGAGGCTTGAGTTGTTTTTCTGTACTGTTGCTATGTACCAGCAAGGTGAAGGTCTACCCAGCAGCAGATGTCCTGTGGGAAGCCGACATTCTATGAAGCAGATATATATCTTTGAAAGAAGTCAAGGGCAGCATGCATCCACAGTCAATTCAAGAAGCTTTGATGTTTACGTCCAATGTAATGAGGTTAAATGCTGTTAAGTACATTTTGATGCTGTATTGCTTTGCAAATCATCACTCTTCTACATTTTTGAGAAAAGCATAAATGTATCTATATTATTCTTTGAAGCTCATTGCCTTCCTCCTTCTATCCTAAGATAAATTGCTTAGCCAGGACCCATTGCATAAACATTGATAGTTTGTATTTTTGATTACATTTTAGGCAACTTTTCTGAATCTCTTTTCTTTGAATTTCGGGGTACCTTTCTGTTGCTGAACTTGCCACATTTGCATTTCAAAAAGGAATTTGACTTTTGCTGTTTAAAAAGCAATCAACCAACAGTCTTTTAAGCATTACAATTTACATTAAATCCATTAGCAAAGAAATGAGTGCTCATGTCTGGCATTTAGGGGTTATGAAATGCGTTTAATTTTCTGTACATAGCAAACAGAGCCGTCATAACACAGTGATGCACTGTGCGCTGAAAGCTTGCGAACTTAAAGCTGACATTCGATGGAAAGTGTGTCCTACATGTCTCTGTTATACTTGCAGGCGTTGGGATGATATTTCTGTCATATGCAGATGGTCTCAAAGCGTAAACAATGCCACAAATGAGCCTTACATTTTCACAGAGGAGGACTGGTAGGCAAGTCCCTCCCCCTAACAACTTCAAGGGCCCCCCTCCAACTGCAAATCTCATATGTATGCAAAACATTCATGAGGATTAAGGCACTGATGTCACATATACTACAGAAGATTGTGGCAGGCTACTTTTATATCTCTCATTTTTATGTATACAGTCTCATTTTGGTAGGAAAATATAGGATATGAAAATACAAAAAAATATTAGGTACAATACTTAAAACAAGTTTGAAATGTAACAGATTTTAATGTTTTGTAGTCAAACTGTTGTCGAAGCAGTTATTTGACAAAGAACCATGTTTATGGAATTTGCTAACTACTGCAGTGCATGATGGGTACAATATTTGAGGCTACTTAAATTTCAGGATCTGCAACTGCTGCAGCTGGCGTAGGCAGGCCCTAGGTGTGAATTTTGAAGGGGCATTGTCTGTTTTTGCCCCAGGGCCCAGTGTACAGTTGACTTTGTTCTGTCACTGCATTTACATTTTTACATTCAATTTGTACTACAAATAATTATAAAAAACATATATATTAAATGAAGTGTGTGCTGTTTTTCTATGTAAGAATTAATTATAATAAAATTACTTTCTACAGGTTACAAAATATGAATGTCATTTGCTGCTATCATTAATTTATAGAAGAATGAAAAGATAATATGCAATACACAGGATTTATTAAAATGCAATGGCGATATATATGTAAAGGTTAATGCAAGGCAAGCTATGCATTATACAATTTTATAGCACGGCTTTGATAAATACTGTTTTCTTATTGGTCCAGAGATGTCATGTGGGTGTTGATTATTTTTGTGTACACAGGTAATTCCGGCAGTCTAATAACTGTTCTACATTAATGTGCTTTATTGTATCTTATTAAACATGTCAAGCTAAAAATCTTTGTGACATTTTGCTCATGAAAAAGCAGCCAATCTTAGCATAATGTTCCTTGATTTTCAAAACCCAAGCACTTATCTGTTGACAGTTTCTATGGTTACCTGACTTGCTGCTTGCTTCCAGTAAGTAGGCCTGACTGGACATTCTAACCTTATAGGAACTCTTTTTTAAGATCACATCCCGCTTTGCATTGGGTCACATTACATTAAGCTGTTGATTATTTTCATATGACTGCACATCTCATTATGGTTTATCTTCACGCAGAAACAGAGGCACAAAGCGAAGAGTGAATCCTTCTGTGGGGTGTGTTTCAAAACTTAGAACGCACGACATGGGGTGTGTTAACCCACTTATACCTCAGGAAACGTGCATATTTGTACTTGAAGACATTATTTTCACATTCATTAATCGACAACACATTTGTTAGTTGAACTACTATTTAGGCAGTATTATGTAACACGACATACCGCAGTATTTCCTTTCAGCAAAGCTGTATCTTGGGGGAACATTTCAAAATGCCAGAATTGCTTTGCTTTTTAAAATTCCATTGAAATACCATATAACGTGGTGTTATGTCTGCATGGCATGAAAATCAGATATTGCCTAAGTCTACTACTGTTAACCATTTTGCTTATATACAACATAAGCCACTGTCTGTACTAAGAGCATAAGCTAGCAGCCTTATTGCCTGCGGCTAAACTAAAAGGTCAGTTTTTGTATATAAAACTGGATAGATAGATAGATAGATAGATAGATAGATAGATAGATAGATAGATAGATAGATAGATAGATAGAAGGGGGACTAACAGGAGTGGGTGTCAGTACTAGCAGTTCACATTTATTTCAATATCTGTGCATCAAACATGCTGTTAAAATATGCTTTATAAATAAACTCTAAATGGTAATTGTTTTCAATTAAATGCACAATATCTTTTTTTAAAAAACAAGGCCTTCTTTGAACCACCAGCTCTATCAAGGGTAATCTTGACTAGATTCTGTTATATTCTGTGTACAGTAGCTACAGGCCTTCAAAAGAACATCCCTATCAAAGGACAGGGACAACATCAAAGGGCAACTTCCTAGAAAAAACTTATTCAAAACATGGAAAGCACTGCTTGCTGACCGAATGGAATGACAGAATGGAAAGGTAAAGAACTCAGACAGACTCTTGAGTTTCTCATCAACTTCAACAGCTGCCTACAAAGGAATATTGTAGAGGGCAGTGATGAAAATGTGATGAAGTCATTTCAGTACGGTCCATATGGCCTGGATACATGCTCCTCTCTTAGGGACAAGCTGATCCTTCATAAAACGTGACCCCTGAGTATAAATTAATTCATTACTGTGTGATACACATTTTACCAACGCAAGCTATAAAAACACAATGCGACAAAGGCGATGGTAAAAAATAAGCAGAAGACTGTAACAAAATAATAGAAACACTGCAGTTTTTGTGCAAAACAGCAGAAATATTGAGACCTGTACACAGGTGAATAAAACTACGATCCAGAGAGGAATTTTATTAAAAAAAAAAAAAAAAAAATTAGGTTGGGGAATCGCAGGAGTATAGAATACAGGGGAATGTTACTGACTCAAGATATGGTTTTTCAGGTATTATATCCACACTATGAGCAGGGCAATCAGCTTGTGAAATGACTATTTGACTGTAAGGCACCGTTTTTTTATCCATGAGGTCATTTGCTGTCCCCTAGAGACTGCTGAGCATTCACTGGCTCGCAATCCGCCAACTGTTTTGCAGGGACAGGCAGACAATAAGGCCAGCCGTCAGTGACATTTTCCAAAGGCGCTCGTAGCGGTCCAGAGGGAGCAGTAGGATCTGCAGTGACACCCCTGGACCGCTTCATCTGACACAGACTCCTGCTGTCCCTTGGAAAGAGCCCTGACCACAGCTGGTCCCCAACGGTCGCTCTGAGAATATCCAGAAAAGGCCGGAAAGGCAGCACAAGGGAGGAATAAAGAAGTGAAACACACCAGTGATCAGGCACATCAACCAGAATCAGTGTGCAGACAAGATATGTGTCAGAATCCAGTCTCAGTATGATTTAGGCTCAGTGATAGCTAGCCTCAGAATGTGTTTGAAAAGCCTAAACAATACACGGCAATATTCATTTTCTGACACGGATCGATTTCTTAGGATAAATTTAAAAAGGCGGACTTTGCCTTCTTCTTCATTCATATAAAATTGCATTTGCAATCCACATTTTCTGGTCAATTTATATCTCCTTCATTGTGGTTAATGAGCATGTCCAGGAGTGATGAGTTCCAGCGAATGCTAAACAAACATCACCGTAGGCGAGGAGGTGCCAGTTTGTTACCGCAGGCCTCCTGTTCATCCCACTGCCTGAGTGACACTTGCTGGCAGCAGTCTTTGACAGGACGTCGCAGTCTCCAGACCCGGTGTTTCAGCAACACGGGGTCTCCGGTGAGGATGGAAACATGTTTGCTATGCTATACAGGTCATCCTGTGTTTCTCAGAAAGAGACTCGAGACAAAGCTTCCTGCACCAAACTAAAGCTATCTATGACTTATCAAAAGGTGAAACGTAGCAGTTAATTTAGTGCTAAAGTAGTAGAGTCATCAGTGTACACACTGGAACCTAACATTTCATTTAATCGCAAAAAAAAAAAAAAAAAAAAAAAAAAAAAACAACTTCCGGTACAGAGAATCGGAAATAGGGGCTTGAAAAATGACTTAACTGGTATAAGCAGTGGATTCGAGGTGAACAGGAATTCCAAGAGTGTGAGTGTAAGAAAAAAAAAAACACACTGTTAGTGATGCTTCCCAGAATACTCCCTCGTCAGGCAGAACAGACACGCTCCACTCTGCTGAGATCCATCTGCCGGCGTTACCATGGAGACAGGTCCCACTGATCTACATGAAAGATCTGAAAGATCATTGGGGAAATCTGCTATGGTGTGCTATTAACATGACGCAAAGAGCATCCATAGTACCAACCGACCAAGGGAGTACATGTTCAATTCCCTCCACAGGTAAACATGTTTTACAAGACAGTACATGTTCCTCTCATGGCTTTCCTGTTCCCTGCTCTACAAACTTCATTAGTTGAAAATGGATGGGCTATAGAGGTTCTCTAAAAAGCATAAAGGACTCAAGAGGTACAATGTGAACGACCTGCATGGCCTCTCATTTCTGCTCACTTCTGTACAGGCCATTACCTTGAAAGTTTATGATATAAAAAGCATCCTAATCCAGAGTAACTATAGGAACACCAGAGCACCATGTCTACAGCTGAATCAGAATTCTGCCTAAACAATCATAATAACACCATTGTGTGGTTCTTTAAAAAAATATAAGGGTTTTATAAATGGTGCCCAGCAGACCATAGACTTGTGGCTCTCTCTCTCTCTCTGTGTAGGAGAAACAAAGAAAAGGTTTGTGCATGTAAGAATACATTAAAGGCAGCCAAGCTTCACATAATACTTTGAATCATTACTTCATACTGTATACCTCTCCCATAAGAATAGATACTGCCATCTCTCTATAATGCATGCATTCTCTCTCATACATATCAGAGAAATAGAAAGGAAAATAAAAACTAGACATTGTTTTTCCTCTTATTGTATCCAGTTAAAGAAATATAACAACGTATAACAAACAACATTACAACACTGCAATTAAGTTGTGTCTGCATTAGACCTGAAATCTGGTTGGAGGATGAGGCACGGATGAACGGAAAAGAGGCATTTGCTCGCTCTGTGTGGGTACTGTTATCTGCTGCCAGAATGAATGCTTTACGTAAAACTGGATGGAGCAACTTGCGTAATCTGGGCATTGCTGACTGGAGGCTACTCGCAAATCTCCGTCGAGTCCGGCTCCCCAGGGGACTCATCATACCACGAATCCACAGCAAAACCAACGTCTACGGATGTCAGCAGCACTTCCCAGGTATTCCCTGGATGGAATTAAGGGCTTATTAGTTTTCTTGTTGTGCGATACTGTCACAACTAAGTGTCAACGGTAATCCAAGTCTCCAGAGTTGTGGGGAGTCAAAACTATTCCTTCTTTCTGAATACCAATAAGGAAGCAGCCCAGAGAGATGACCGGCTGGTAATATCCCTAATCATCTGATGGTAAAAGACTTCATTGATAAAATCAGACATTCCACTAGCAGAGTCACATATGAGTTTGCTGAGTGAACTCCTCTAAAGGCTGCATATGTAAAGGAGTCCAGGCCTACAACGCGACTGACAGAAGGCTATTTCAGAAGTAGAACGTCATCAGGGATCCCTATGGTAACTAAGCGGCACGAGCGATTGATGTCACTCTGACGGAAATGACAGAGCACGCTGTCTTAACTGGGGGGAGGGGAGAAAAAAAAAAAAAGAGTAAGCGCTTTTAATTATCATGAACTCCCAAGAGCATGCACAGACTTTCACGCCCCTTTCATGTTATTAAGCAAATGAACTGCCTTTGCGCCGCTCTCCCTATTAATGACCTGGCTCCTTCTTCATATCCATATCAAAGTATACAGATAATGTGGTAATCCAGGGATTTCAGCAGAGGACCAAGAGAAACACTTCCACTATGATGATGTTTGTAAAAGTTTCATAAAACTTATTTTACAAGATTACCCAGGACATTGCTCACATATCCCAGCATCCTTTGTCAAACTGAACCTGCATACATGTTTGTGCAGATATACAAACATCAGTGTGGTTCAATATTTCTTGACAGCAGCATTATGGCTGTACACTGCACCGTTCAGGCCGCCCGCTCCCTGCGGACCCGGGGACGGCGGTAATGAGGAGTCGGTCGGACGGCTGGAAGCGAGCGGTGTTCCCAAGACGCTCCGCCGCATTCCCAGCCACAGCCCCTCACCGACAGAGTAAAGCCCATTTGTAGTCAGGAGGCCGTCTTCAATTCGCTCAGCCTCATTTGTGCCTCGTAAAATTCACCTGAACTGCGAATGTAAATTGACAAGTGTGAATTAAAACCGTACATCAATGTGAGCAGTCACTGTCTAGAAGGACAGAAGAACTGCATCACTGTATAGTCCTACTTTGTCATCTCACTGTTGTTAGAATATGCACAAATGTTTTAATTATTCATAAAAATGTAGCATACATTGTTTAGCCATGATGAGACTCCTTATAATGACAAAGAACTGAACAGCATTATTAACAGGGATAGGCGTGACTCTACAGAAAACCACTCCACCTCTTCTCCAAGCTGAGTAAACATTAACACAACAATCCCCCCCCCACCCCAAACCAAGATGTGGTTCGTCGGAAATACTCTCACAGATGTCATCACTATTTAGATGCCATCTGTAAAATGACATACTGGAAAAAAGGAGCTATTTACAAAGTTGCTTCTAACGGCTGTAATAAAACTGCCCCCAGGCAGCGCTGAGATATCACCTGCCTCCTGGCACTTGACAATGTGTGTTTGACAGCGGATGAGGATGCTTTTGCGTTGTAAACGTCACCTGCTGATCACAGGCCTGCACAGTAACTCCCGATCCGTGGCGTTTCTGCTCTTAGCTATAGCAACAGCGAACTCTATGTAGTAAATAAACTCTTTGTATGCTGACATTTGGTCTCTCTGTGAGACTAAGGTGTGCACCCAGTTCTCATTTACAACATCTACCTGTCCCACACTTGCAGGAGGGAGATGAAGCGTACATGACACACAGGGGAAACCAAGCGAACTCCACAGAAGGGGGAGGTGAGGCTGCATCTCTGAGACAGCAATGGCACATCCGCACGGTCAGGAAAATGCGGACTGTTAGCACGAATAGCCAAACAACTAACAGTCACGAGTGACGCTGTGTCCAACACACGACAAACTAACAGACGTTTTAATTGTTCTGACAAAACCCATGTAAATGTAGAGCTGCCACCCTTCCTGTATTTTACTGGATCCTCCCCGATCGCAAAATGAAATGCAGTGAACCTTTTTTAACCAATATAAGATACGATTTATCCCACGTGATCAGTGTCCCCTCTGCATGTGGCAAATGTCATGAGTGTAGACTCGAGGGGGAGGAGTCCCTTTTTTCATCACGTTGGCAACCTACTTCTCAGCAGTGAATGACCCAACGGATCCCTCACCCTCCACTATGGAACATGCCAGAACATCCAAGGCAATCATCTCCATTATTTTAGTAGTTATGTCCTTACCTCTGGTGCTGCTAACTTTGAATATTAATAAAGTTTAAATATCGACCAGCAATATTTGCCATGACCGTATTCATTGGACTGATACTGATATCTTGATTTATTACAAATCAATTGATTTATTCACTGATTGTATCAATGAAGGACATGATATTTTAACCGATATATTGCACAACTCTAAAAAGAGGCAATCCTTAAGCCTTTCTCATTAAATGGATCCACCACAGGAGTAAGATCATTGGTCAGTATGATGAGCAAACACACTGCATGTGTGATTCCTCATACTCCCATTAAAAGGCCACTGCAGTAGCCAGACAAACTGATGTAAATATGTCCATTAGTATAGGAAAAACAGTATGCTTCATTTTTTTGATTCCCTGTGTTTAACAACGTTAAACATAATTCTGCAGAATAATCCAAAATCAATTGTATGAAGAAATGTTTTCAAAGCAAATTATTTTCTCAGCAAACTGCAGTTACTTGCTCATAGGAGTTGTACTTACCCAAAAACGTTCTGAGGGCAGAACGAAAAAGAGGAGGCGGGACCAACCAATCATATATCTTGGTCCCACCTCCTGTAGTTGCTTGGACCCACCTCCTCTACAATCTGATTGGTTATCACACAGAACCAATAATTTTTCATTGTGCACTTAGAGCATTTTTGTGTAAGTAGAACTCCCACGAGCCAATTAATCCCTGAATGGTAAATCCCCGCTGTATTAGTGGATTGAGGATTCTCTTAATCTGACAAATTAGTCAACAGTGACAAGCAGGGGCCATATGACAGATGGTCTTGGTGTAAAATGGCAGGTTTGGTGGAACTGTACCCAGATAATGGACAGGAAAGGGAGAGACAGACTTCTAGAGGAGAACCTGAGTCAGAAATGGAAAATCCATGCTATACATAATGTATAAAATAAATATAATAATAAAAATAGTACCCCTCAAATGACAATTCAGAAAACATGTATCACATGGTTCCATTCACCATCTCCCCCACACTGTCTATGGAAACAGTCAAGCATTTTTTTGCAGAGCCAGAATGTGAGTGAGCTCTTCGTACCTTGCCTTTGCTAACCCCGCTGAGGTGTCGCGGCTGTGTAACCATCACAAGCACTCGCTGCTGAATGAGGCCTTCTGCTTCTGCTGACCTCTGCGGTTGCGAAAAAAAAAGTAAAAGAAGCGTGACTCATTCATGGGAGATGCCGGCAAGACCAAGGCGTCTTTCTGAATATATGGGCCACCAGTAATGCTGAGATCGACAGAGTGGGGAGAAAACATGGCTTTGGGGTGAAATAGGGCTCCCTCTGTAAGAAAGAGCGACGGTGAAGAGGGTGAAGTACCAGCATGGGAGGACGTCGATCTGAGCAGCACTTTGTTTACCGCAGTATTTTACTGCATGTACTCTAAATGCCTATCAATCACTTTAGTGTTCTATTTTTCTCTCTTTAGTCAATATTTCAGCTTCATATTCACACATCTGCTTTACGGTGAGTGTGTGGGCACGTCAATGGCTGCCGGCTCTCCCACATCCCCTCTACGAACTATACATGTCAGCCCATTTGAACAAATTCCTAGATGTATTGTACAGGACTACATGGGGATGAACTCAGCCCTGCCCATGGACATAAGGAGTAGCGCAGCAAGTGAGAGAATAAGGACTCTTATACAACCTCACTCCCGAGATACATCAATCCCCATTTTATAACTGGCCTTATGATCAAATCCAAACTGTTTGTTCATTTGGGTCAGGATGTTTTTCCATATTGCAATATAAAGCCTTGCAGACAGCAGTGGATGCAATTGTGATGGGTTTTAGTGTCTTACAGTATATTTACCACAAAACATATTGTGAAGCCTGCATAAGAAGCATGGATGATGGAAAGATGGACGGATGGATTTTTTCCAACAATGCCATCCATCTAATTTCAAGGAGCTCCTCAAAAAGGAACAGCATGTGCACCTTTAATCAGACAGTTAGGGTTCATATACTGCCTGGCCAAAAAAAAAAGTTGTCATTTGAATTTTTCATTGGACCGCCTTTAGCTTTGATTATGGTGCACATTTGTCATGGCATTGTTTCCACAGGCTTATGCAACATCTCACCTCTTATTTTCATCCAGATTCATTTGTCACAGAGATCCTGCATTGACAAGTGAGTTGAACCACTCCATAAAGCCTCCATCAGCACATCCCAAAGACCTTCAATTAAGGTCACAACTCTGCGGTGACCAAGTCATACGTGAAAATGATTCCTCATGCTCCTTAATCATCCACTCTTTGACAATTCAAACCCAGTGGATCTTGGCATTCTTGTCCTGGAATATGCCCATGAAAACAGGGAAGAAAAAAATCCATTCATGATGGATGGAGGTGTAACCTGGCCATTCAATAGATTCAGGTGCTCAACTGAATTTACTTTATTGCTGCATAACGTTGCTGAGCTGTAATAACGATCCAGTCATTGGCTCTTAAGTATTTGCTGATATAAATTCAAATGATGACTTCTTTTGGCCAGGGAGTCTATTTGTGCCATTACACGGCTGCTTAGAGAAGAAACAGGTCTCCAGACCAGAGTTTTTAAACCTGGTTCTTAGGGACCCCCAGAGATTCCATGTTTTTGCAAAAACGTGGATTGTCTGGCAGGGAGCTGGGACCGTCAGGGGGTCCCTGGGGAACGGGTTGAGAAACACTACCCTAGACCAGTGTCTCCCAAACCAGTCCTCAGGGCACACTGGGCGGATCCACATTTATGCTTTATCCCAGTTCCCAGCACACCTGTAAGGTGTTTAGAGCTCCTGATTACTTGGATCAGGTGTTCTGGGAACTGGGACAAAACAAATGACAGATCTGTCCAGTGTACCCCGACGACTGGTTTTGGAAACACTGCCCTAGACAGTAACAGATATTGCTGTGACACAAGGCAGTGTGGGATTTTCATTCTGGAGCAAGAGTACCCATGACAAAGACTCCATCTGATTCCACTTAACTGAAGGGACAATTCTTCCAGCATCTGACCCATTCACACATTTGCTGCGGCGGTATCCTCCTCTTGTTCGTCTAGTGACAAAATGATCAGTGTCATGTTTTGTTTACTGCTGTGTGGATCACAGCACTGGACAATTTACGACAATCATCAGGAAAGCATTTCGTGAATTTGGCCTTTTTACCATTTAATGTTTCTAAGGGCCCGGGGGAAATTGAGTATTATAAATTGGGGGTGATGCTACAATCAGAAAAAAACTGACAATTTGCTGAATGCGGTAATTTTATTCTTCACCAATTCCAAAAGAAACTGAAACAGAGATGTTGGAGTGAAATTTAGTAAATAGTAAATTCCCTCCAGAGTGCATGTGACACAATCCCTTTAGATATATCGGACATTATTTGGGCCAAAATTTTTGGGTGGAATTCTTTAAAAGACAAGTGTATTTAGAAGTTTCACATTTGTGAATTAGCCAAAAAGCTTCTTTTTTTTTTAAACAATCAAATTCCAGGTTACACACTAAATACTGTTCATGAAGTTTGAGCAGAAATTTGAATATAAAACGGCTGCACAAATGAATGAAATAACATTCACAGACCTATACTAAGTATAGCGTTGCTCTTCATTGGCAAAATCCATCCATCCATTGAAGCTGATTAGCTTTTATAAGCAACATCATTCTCTCCATATAAAGACATAGAAACATTACTTAATAAATTCATTTCACAGAAGAATATTCAAAAGAATCAACATTTTTACAATAATTTTCATGGTTGTACATAATTATTACCATGAAGCCAAAACACACTAAAAATAATCACTGTTGTAATACAGATCTACTTTAAAATTTTGATGAGAAATTCTGAGAATACTAGGGAATAACTGTCCTTCATCCTTTTCTTGGCCAAAAATATTTATCTGTTTTTTTTTACAATATGTTAGCATCCTTGAAAGCAGGTTTTTGAAAAGTGCATGTTTAAAGTTGATTTAAACAAAAATAGATTAATGACATTCTAAATGGTCTCAGATTACTGGCGCTGAACAAAAGTATATGTAGCACTTTGGGATAAATGTTTTTAGATCGGTGGAATATTAAAAAGTCAAGGTATGTCAGACTACTGTATCTCAGAAGTGGATGAGAGGCCTCAGACTGCAGAGGGTTCGAATGGTAAGAGTGACCCTGAAGCCCATCCCAGGAAGCTCAGGGAACGAAGCAGGAGACACCCCATAATATCCTGGCACACAAACACACACCTAACGATTTAAGCCACGCCCTTGGTGGTGTCAGGCCACATCGTTACCCACGTGAAGAAGCCGTTCAAGCCGAAAAGAAAATAATTATATAAAAGTCTTTAATATTAAATATTTTTACAGACTCTATATCATTTTATGCTTAAATGATCATGCATATTACCAGAGGATGAAGGAACTCTACAGGGTGCTATTTGAAAGGAACATGAATTTAATATACAATTAAAGAAAACTTAATACTGCATAATACAATTATCTCCTGAATTAATCTTCAAACTAAGACCCAACAATGGTTTTGATGAAACAGCCCAGAGACATTAAAACAACAGAACGAACCCTGACACCACAGCAGTGGCTGTTAAAAAAGAAATATGGCACAAAAAAAGCATTAATCCAGTTTCACACCTTCTTTGATTAACCCTGGAAGGGTAAAGAATGAGATCCAGCTGAGATTCAATGGCACGACCTCTAAATCCTCTCAATCTCATCCTCCAAAGCAGAAGCACAGCATGTGACCAGAAGAGCCATGACCTACAGTATTTAAATCAGTCTTATGGAAAAGAAGAAATTAAAGTTGAAGTAAATAAAATAGCCGTGCAAAGACAACTTGAGATGACAATACAGGATGAGATCCTTGGACTTTTTGACATCTCACCACAATACCTTCCACCCATCCATTCATCTTCCATAATGGAACTGAGCACAATGTTTTCCTAATTAATATTAATGTCATGATCAGTATTTACAACAATGGCACATCCGTATCATAAACTCACTATTTCAGTTAAGCCTTTGGTGACACACTATGTTTCAAAATGGGGCAGAACATTACCTTACACAATATGTACCTGTCTATCATTCATCTTGTACCACTCATAAAAGTCCATGGACAACAGTCTCTCTATCCACCTAGAGGACCTCTTCTGCAACAGAAGTACAAGGGATACCTGCTTTTCTGTGATTTATCAACAGCAAACAGTGACAACACACATTCTCAATGCTGGTACATTTTCCATAATGGACTATAGCATTTGCCATAATTTAAAGAACTGTCTAATATATCATAGAACGCAGTGGGTGAATTCCCTCCCAAGCACTGAGCCACTAATACAGACAGGACATGAGCTGAATGTTAACCAGGAAGACAGCAGAGACTAAAACCTTCTGAACCGTTCTTGATGTCCAGTGCAGCCCACTCACCACACAGCAAGCAGAAGGCCCAGGAAGGTGTCGTTTCCTGCTTCCTCTGGTGACAAGGCCAGGGTCAGCACAGCCCTCTGGATGTCGCTGAAGAACGGCGAGACACGTCTGATACGTCGACTCTCATTTGTTCCAGTCGTCGCGCCTCATTTCCATCTCTTTATTCACAGAAATCCTGACGGACGCTAGAGCTGGATGAGGTCTTGGGAGAGGTCGTCCATGTTAGCCAAAGAAGGTCAGCTGCTATTGCTGCTCTGTCTTCAGGCCCGCTTCACAGATCTATGTGCTCTACTTCCCATGGGACAGCGATTCCTGCAAATACAGCCAGTGCAAGTCATGAGTAGCGATATCACAGGTGATTAAGGTGGTATGGGGAATTTGTTTAATGCCAATCAATTCATGTAATTGTTTCTATATAATTATTTTGACACTCTAATTTACAGTGGAACTTCCTTATTTGTAGTTATGTTTGGTTTTTGCCTCTATTGTTAAATTCGAGGAAACAGAAAAATGAGCCCTAGGCAGAGAGCAAACAGTCTTTTGCAGAGAGTATTTTGTTTTTTTATTTTTACTTCTGAGAAAACACTGAAGTCTTGCCTCCATTATTTACTGTTATACTTATTTTGTTTGTTTTCCTGTATCCTGACCGTTACACTCCACAGTCTCTCTTAGCCTAATTACACGCAGTTCGGTCATTTCTTCTCCAGCTCATCAATAACCTTGTACCAGCCAAAATATGAATGTCATGTCTACAGCATTTCCATTTTGATTAATGGTTAGCATGAAATATGTAAGGCCCCTGCGGTCCCCTGAAGGCAGTGAGACAGCATGAAGGTTTGGTTCAAAACAACCCAAAATAGGAACAAACAAAAATACAGCATAACAACAAAACAGCAAAGCGACATAGCAAGCAGAAACATGTGCCCTTGTTTACATGCACAAGAACACGACATTTAGGCTTCTCTCTGTTTCTTTAAACTAAGTGTACCACATGAACAACCCATAACAAGTACTTCTGGAATGCATTTTGTTCTATCACTCACTTGTATTCCTTAGCAGAATGTAACAAATACATTTGTTATGGCCTTTATACATTTTCAAGGAGCAGATGGGTAAGGTTTGTAACTAAAATAGCTGTTTCTTAGTATTATCAATAAAAAGTCCACATTCCGCATAATGCTTTCAGAGGCATTATAATATCTGCCCAAACAGCTGTACAATGTCTCCACAAACTTCATAATGCAGGACAGACCCGGTTTTTCAGCCCAAAGGTACAGAGGATGATGCCCAAACGAAACATTTTTATGAAATAGTAGCTATTTATGAAATCTGAAATTGTCAAGGAATGGGACCAGTCAAACTTGCAAAGACCTCGAGCGTTTTCTCTCCGCCGCCTGGGAAAGCCGCAGCACCTTGCTAACTAGCGCATGATGTCATGGACACACACATGCTAATTAGCAAAGTGACTCAGTCTGTGCCTATGATGCGGAATACTCCACCCCAGCTTCCCTGCAACCACATTAGCCTCATTCAATAACAGGGGCAGCGGCTAATTGGATAACAGCAGGGAAAAATTACATAAATGAATCCTTTGTGACTTGCATCTGACTTCAGGTTAGAAACCAAACACCTTCATATATATTAGCTCTATATATCATTTTCTTGGCAATGTACTTGCTAATCAGATTAAGGAATTTTAATATGCTCTACGAAATAATTCCAGTGCTTCTGAATACAGAGAAACTTTAGAACAAAAGTGAAAAATAGAAACAGTGCTGCAATCTCCTGGCCTAAGAATGTACAGCTGTGAAGCTTTTATCATTCTGGGCTTATACCAGGAAGCAAACAATTCCTAGTGACTCCTAGTTATTACAAATGAGTAAATTCCTGCTATAGCGGCACCCTGAGGTATTATTTTAGATAAGTTTGCTTTTACACCCAGAGAAAAAAAGCAATGGTTAATACGGATGATATTTTTGAATGCAAGCCTTAACCCAGAGTTGCACACCATTAAAGATCTACTTGCACCAAATATCTCTGTCAATATTTCCCGACTTAATTTCATCTAGTGTAATATGTATGAATATGTAGAACCACATTCCTCGCCCTACTCCAAAATACCACATTTTCACAAAGATCTGTTCCTCCTCCCAAGATCCTAATGTGATTTCCACTGCTCTTCCATTAGACAGTTGACACACGCATTTGCATCACTGCAGGGGACTTGATGAAGGGACTCAGCTGTGAAGCGATGTTTCACAATGGAACTTTCCATGTCTGTACACTAGGAAATGACAGACTACTCAACACCCCCAAAAAACAGAAGATTACCCATCAGGAACACTTTGATAACACATATTCTAATACTTCCATACTGAACATGCTGAGTGTTGAGAATCAATAACCATCCATTCATCCATTTTTTTATAATATCCAGTGCACGTCATAGAGGACAACAGCAGAAAAACAAAAACAGCACAATCTGTAACCAAATTGTATTGATAACTTCATTGTACCGTCAGAGGGAGAGTTTCATTAAATATTGAATAAGTACGCCATTAACATCATCAAAACAAATGTAATTGGACTGTCTGATACGAAAACTTTTATTGAGGACATTATACACACAATTTCACTGGCTACAAATAGTTGAAATCGGTTGCATATTGGGGAAAAAAAGTTATATTTGTTTTTAGAACCTAACAACAAATCAGAGCTTATGCGGGGCATGGTTGTAGGGTGGTACTGGTGGGAGGGGATGCCAGTTCATCACAGGGCACATAGTGCACAGACTGGGGGCAATTAAAAATGCCAACCAGCCTCACTGCATGCCTTCGGACTGTGGGAGGCAACCCACACAGCACATGAAAGAAAATGCAAACAGAATCCATCCACCAGAGCGTTAGAGGGGATTCAAGCCCACAACCCTGAATGTGAGGCAACTCACTGAGCCACAGTGGTGCTTCTCTTAAAATGTTGTACTAACGAAATTCTACAAACAATAAATCACTTACTGGAAGATTCATTTTCAGTGTGCTGTTTTATGTTGGTGCAGCCTCATGGCTCAGTGACACTTTGCTCGTGCAGATTTGTTGGTCCAAGTCCTTTTTCCACTCTTTGGGTGACCAATGTCTTGTTTGCCCCGTTTTGGGTGGGTTTTCATGAAAAAAGGGCAGATGTCAGACAATTTAGCACTGCATCATGATGTTGTATTAGCATAGAAAAGTTTTTTATCCCTGGGGAAATTTAGTTTTTCTTATAAAAAAATAACACAGGCGCACATGCAAAGACAGGTACTGTAAGAGGAAGTTTCTGGGCCAGAGCACAGGGTCAGCCAGTGCACAGTGACCCTGGAGCAGTTGGATTTAAGAGCCTTGCTCAAGGGCCCAAGGATAATATAATTACTGTGCCAGACATGGGATTTGAACCCACCTTCGGAACACAGGCACAGATCGCTACCCTGCCGAGATACACAAGCTGCAGGCTACCCAGAATGCATTGGTGCATTTTGCCCATGTGTAAGCTGTATTTGTAAAACAATGTACCTTCATTATGCACTCTCCATTTCCCAGTCACCACAGTACACAAGGACTACTGTATGAAAGCGATGGCATCCGAGTCACAGCAAACTATTAAATGCGGGTCCAAAGGAAAATGTCATCTCCCAGCAAGTGGCACATCCATAGCTCTGTCATATAAAGATTTAAGGACTTCAACTTGAGATTTTCTATACACCAAGTCTATTTTGATTGACTATCCTTCTTTGAGATGAGCATCCACACACTGAGTGCATGATACTGAGTCCTGCATTCCAATATTTTGTGTCTCTTATGTTCTTTAAATTCTGAGAATTTCAGCTGGCAAATGGCTCAGATTCCGATTTAAACCAAAAGTCCAAAAGAGGAATTTTGTAAGTTCCCTTAGCAAATAAATGAGCGTGTGAGTGTGTGTGTGTGTGTGCATTAGAGCAGTGGTTCCCAATCCGGTCCGCAGGGACCCCGAAACGGTCCATGTTTTGCTCCCTCCCAGCTCCCTGCCAGACACTCCACGTTTTTACTGCCTTCCAGCTGGGAGGGAGCAAACACATGGACTGTCTGGGGGTCCCCAGAGACTGCAGGTGGAAACACTGCATTAGATCACCATGACAGTTTTGTACCCATCCAGGTTGCACCGTGTCTTATGCTCCAGGTTTCCTGTCGACAACCTCAAACTGAAACCTAATACAAGCATTTTGAATATCATCAGTATGGAATATAGTGTGAGACGCGTTCTCCATGCATCGCTCTAAAGCTCACGTTAGTACTCCGCTCCCATTTGAAAGGGATTGTCAAAATCGCAATACACCTGCATGCCTTTGAAAAATGACTAGAATGATAACTGATACCTTGCACAGGATTTATCAGGGATATGGCTGAATTAATGTCAATAAAATCATTTTTTTCCTTTTTTTTTTAAATCAGAGATAAGCATGACAGATAATTGCTGTAAAGACATAAATATCATTGAAAGTGGGAATTTTGGCTGAGACATTCACTGCAGGGATCTGGGTCTATGATGATATTGCTATTCTTTTTCCCCCAAACAAATCCTCCTTGGATGCAGCACTGTGTGAAAACAGACCTAAATAAAATCCGGCCTGACAGTTTACTGGGTTAACAGATGTCGATGTATGGAGTCCTTCATTCCAACATAGTCAGTCTATGATTATGATTTTATCCACACAAAGTGTTCATTTCATTGCATTTTTTTTTAATAACTGGAATGTAAATGCCATACAGACACATGACCAGGAAAGAAGTCTATGTAGCACTGCTGAGAAAACAGTGGAGCATACCAAAATTTCCCTCACAGCAAAAATGTTTCAAAGACATGCATGATATGGAAGAACAAGAGTTCATTGCCAACCCCTGCTCAGAGTTTAAGTGGTATGTTCCAGCATTAGTTTGTTGAGGAGGCTTAAATCAAGGAGAGAAGGCTATTTTCGGGATCTTTATCCTCAAGAACTAACCCATTCAATTTAAATCCTATTGCCCAAATTCTAAGTTGACTATCCCTGCCCATCTGAGCAAATTCCTTCTGAGAACAGCAACCATGGCCAACAGCTCATCATCAGCACTACCATGCTAAAGATGAAACATACTAAAGAGCCAAAATATTATGGCCACCCCAACCTGAAGCAAACAACATTCACTATCCATTAAAAATGCTGCATGTGAAGGTCTGGGATACAACAGGCAATAAGCTAACATTTGGTACCCATAGACAACGTATTGAGAGCATAACAATGGGTATGGATGTAGACCTGATTGAGCTCCGACCGACAGTGATCTGAAGAGGGAAGGACCCTGATCATGTGAGATGCGAACAAAGGCTATCCCATATTATATATCCCAGACCTTGACATGCAGCGTTTTTATGAGATAGACAGTGCCATTGACTTCACATGGGGGTGGTCATAATTTTTTGGCTCATCACTGTTTACTATAAAGTGTTTCTGCAATTCCTCTGGTGAGCCACAGTATTAAAATATGGCTGGCTTCCCTGTTAGAATATATTAGCCGTCACAGGGCCCATCTGCTTTGTAGGCCGCCAAATTAGCAACCATCCCGTCAGTCATCAGCCTCTAATCCGTGAAGTGGAGCCATCCCGGGTGGACCCGGGTGAGGAGTGAGACTATCTGGCAAAGCTGATGAAGTAGTTTTCCTCTAGTGGCCATAGTGGTAATGGAGTTTTCCGCAACAGCACAGAACTGCCGGACGGTGAATGAAACGGAGCACGGCCGGGGCCAAAGACACCCACTCGAATTTCACTAAAGGATGCCGGCTACAGGGTCATTAGATAAGATGTGTTAAACAATTACATAATTACCTATTCAATTAAAGAGCATTAAATTTTACACTTAGATCATATTTGATTTTTCTTACTAACATACACTATATGGATAAAAGTGTTGGAACACCTGGCCATTACACCTACAGGAACTTTTATGACAGGGGTGGCCAATCTTATCCGCAAAGGGCCGGTGTGTATGCGGGTTTTCGCTGCAACTCCCTAATTAGATTACT
>JAODLC010000036.1:23262226-23278602 GCA_026781145.1 Hippopotamyrus pictus | reverse complement strand
GTCTCCCATTATGTTGTGTGGATTACAATATTTTATGTGCAGTTATGCTATTGCTCTGCTAATTCAACCTTCACACTCTGCTCTTACTGATGTAATGTGCAATCAGTGAAGACTGGCCACCAGGTTGCACATATATAGGCATGAAACCTCAAACACTATTGACCAGGTATTTCACTTTCATTGTCCACCCCCTGTATATATTTTGAATAATTCAATAGAAAATGCAGATGTTGCGGTACTATAGCACCTAAATGAGCTTAAACTATAGATTACACACCGAAAGCTGTGATGGAGACTGTCTACTCTCACCATTAGGATAACAATTCCCTCTGAAAATTTATGGCTTCATGTGGATAATTCCTTCTGTCTCAAGACCACACATCACACGACATATCACATTTGAAATTAATTAATGCTGAATTTCAATGCTAAATAATGTTTGCATAAGGTTACTGCAGTCATTAATTTCTGATAACTAACCCACAGCGGCTCAGTGGTTGGCACTGTAACCTTGTTCCTCTAGCACTGGGCGTTTGACTCCTTCTTCTTCTCCGTGTGTGTGAGTTTTCATGGCCTCCCTGATAACACGGATTTTCTCCCAAAGCTCGAAAACATGCAGGCTAACTGGTGTCTCTAAATTGCCCATAGAGCATGACTGAGTGAATGTGACTGGCATCCCATCCAGGGTTTAACCCTGCCTTGTGCCCTTTTCTGCCTGGCATAGTGACCCTGACCAACAAAAGTGACTAGAAGATGGATGGATAATCCATTCTATTTCCTATTTTCCTTCTATTACTTGATATAGTGAGAAATAAACAGATCAATCTCTTTCTCATTCAAGAGAGTTTTAAAGATAAACTACGCTTTTGAGTTAAAGTGAAATCTAATTACCTTCGATTTAATTCATCAGCTGGAGCAGTGTTAGAGGAAGGACATGTTCTGGATAGACTGGATGACACAACCATTTAAAACTCTTATTTGTTGATGCCCTGATCATATGCCAGTCAGACTGAAACCATGTTTCTTTTAAAATGCAGTTAATTACTTTCATTTTTATATAATGAGAAAATTAGTAGATGATTGTGTAGTCTGGATATATCCCAACCTCACAACCACTTTCCCAGTTAATTCAGATGGTGACTTATTTCAAGTTTTAATATTCTTCTAATACTTCTGCTTGACTATTGGCCTGAAGTGTACTGTGCAGCAGCAGATTACCCAGAGAGGCCTGAAATCTAAGTGGCTCGGATCACGGACACGTTAGAACAAGCCGTGTTAAAAATGCTCCATTTCCTCTGCTCTTCATTTTATTATATGGCTCCTACACTGCAGTGATATTGCACTACTATTGCATTACTGTTGTAGCAAAAACACGGCATCCTGAACTATAACAGCAAGTAATGTCATGAAACAGATTTATTCAGCGGTGTAAAACCACGTGGGCTATAATACGACCCGCTTCCTTAAAGTTGTGTCTATTTCAGTTAAATACTTTCACATGAGGTGGCACTGCAGGTACTATAGTCACCTCACACTATCAGTTTGGGGGTACTAATTTCCCCACTGTGTATGGAGTTTACATGTTCGTTTTGCCTGGCCTTCCCACTGTATCCTGCAATAGACTAGCATCATCATATAGGGAACAGCCAATCTTGGACCCTATTTGGTTACAACACTGTTTGATAGAGGCCCCGGTTCGAGATAAGCTGTGGAAAGTCACACTGGTGCTTCTGCAATTACAGCATGAATAAGATGCATCACACACAGAAACATTTTGTATCGCTTGGTGCTGAATGACAATCTTAATGGAGGAGAGAATCCGACATCCTGCTCATGCCACAAACACAGTGGGTCTTACACCCAGCAACACTGAGAAACATTTACTAAAACTTAGCATTTAAGTTTCTAATTACACAATGCTATTTCACATCTGACGTTATGTAATACAACTTCAGTGCAATAACCATAGCGGCAAACGATATTCCAATTACGTAAAATTGCTGAATGGCCCGATTCGAATCTGTGACGGGCATATCTGTGAGGGGCAGGTCTGTGAGTGGCATATCTGTGAGGGACAGATCTGTGAGTGGCATATCTGTGAAGGACAGCACAGGGCCAAGCAGCAGCTGAACCACCAGCACTGCCAGCTCACAGCTCCCCGAAGGAGGAAATGCAGCAGACCTCCAGGAAACCACTTAACGCAAACGGAGAGTCCAAATACTGTGTCAGCACACCGGTCAGCTTCGCCGTCCTGACATAATGACGCAGCAGATTAATGTGCCATCCAAAATGACCATTTCTTCCCAATGTAAGTAGAATCGCGCCCAGCTGTTGATCATATGATGCTCTGGCTGTGAAAAACCCTGATAGAAACATTGGTGCTTTTAGGGGCAGCGGACACCTCACTAATGAACACATCCCATTACGAATCCACTCTGTCCCACTGCTGTAATCTTGTGACTCGAGCCGTCATGCTCCTTTGTACTCTGTTCCCTGCTACTGATGCTGAGGCGTTAAGACTGTCCTCACCTTGGTGTTTAAACACTCTCAGATCAAGATACCACAGGCACCAAGGTAATAATAATAATAATAATAATAATAATAATAATAGATAGATACTAGATCTCAGTCCCAAAGTATTCACACATACAGGCTGCATGTGGATAATTACTGTGGGGGGGAGGGTTCCCACTGACACATCTCAGCCCCCACACGCACTAGACGAACTCCACCACCCCCCCTCCATCACTCCTGCCTCAATGCCGGCAGGTGTTTATAACGACAGGTGGAAGCGTACATCATCCGCTGTCAAGCGCGGCAGCGAGAATAACGGCAAGCCGCAGCTCCTCATACTGCTGCTTCATTCCCACCGAACCGCAGGCTGACTCTCGGGCACGCATCCAGTTGAGAAAAAGGACTTTACATAATCAGTACAAAAAAAAAAAAAACTCGCTTGTGCATTGTTGTCCACCATGTTCGCAAAGATGTAGTTTCTTACAATATTACACTTACAAAATGCAATACTCGGCAGCTTTGTTATCAAACGTGAACCACAAAGGAGCTGAATTAATAACTTAAAACCAGTGTTAACAGATGTTAACTACATCAAGTTAGGAGACTCTTTAGGCTTGGATATATTGAAGCCAACAGGGCCACAGGGAATTAACATTTAAAGCTGTAGGGGCAATATAGAAAATCAATGTAGCGCGTAACAAATCCATCAGACAATCAACATTTTCTTTTATTTCAAAGACCACTTGGAATGCCCAGCCGAAGCTATGTCTCACAAAGAAAATTAACAAGAAACACATGGATAAACTGTTTACTGACGATGAAACCACAATTGATTAACATACCCACACAAGTAGCTTACCATTACTCATGACAACTATACCACGCCATATAAAACGATCGTTTTGTTAAATAAAAATTCAGCAATTCAGACCGCATTGGTTCGGCTTCGGATTCACTGTTTAAAAAAAATGCTAACAACCTCGGGCTACTTTATTCCCCCTTTCATGGCAGGTTAAAACATCGCTGGTTCGTTAAATTGTGCGATCGGCTGAGCGTATGCAGTAAAATGCTCTCAACTTCATCGCACCGTGGAGGGATGCTGTAAATCCAATCTGGCAGCAAAATACCATCTCGATTATATATAGGCTACTCCGTTATTCTTTGGCTCTAAAATAACACAATACATAGCAAAAGACATTTGTTTGCTACCTACTGTTAAGTATCATATATTGACAATTGATATTAAGCAACTTAATGGGGTAGCGTATCAGTATGCCGGCTGCTAAAACAGCAGAATGCATACTGGAAATGTCTTTACCTGTAAAGCGATCGGTGCATTCACTTCACGGTATTGTAGATGCAGTTCTCTCTTTATGCACAATGCAGATGGACTACGTACAGTACTACTGATGCAACGGAGCGGCGCATATGAATGAACATGGGGTGTACATATGCAATTCTCAGCTTACCATTAAGATTCCCTCGGAACAAATTAAACACAGGCTTCCCAAGGACGCTGCGAAGAGGAATCACGGACGTCTTCTTCTTCTTCTAAATCCACTATTTTTGGAAATGCGGTTAATACAGTTCCTAATTCAGTTCGCTGGGAAAATTTCGTTCCCACAGCTGTCTTCGGAGCGCGCTCAGTGAATGTATATACGTAAAAAGTCGGGACATTTTTGCAGGGTTTGGGCGAAATTTAAATACCTAATTGCACCTTTTTCTCTGTCGTGATTCATTGACCGTGCATAAGGCTCGTGAGAGCCACACAGACCTAGCGTCAATCATACAGGTCCCCTCGTCTTCGTAGATCCTCCTCTGTGTAGCGGGGGCTGGAACACTGACGCCCACAGCAACTCCAAATAACGGTGGAGACTAACGGAGTTCAGAGCAAGCTGCTGGTAATGTAATCAGTTTGGCTGAAAAGGAATTGCGACCTTTTTTGTATCGTCTTATGCATTTTAAATATTAAGCTGGTACTAACGAATAAATCTCCGAAAGAAGGTTACAGAATTCGACTGATGGAGTGCGATACTCCCACTCACCGTGGGGTGCAAAGCTTCACCCCTTCCCACAAAACCACTGGTATTTCTTCAACTTCACTGAATTTCATTTTGACATCTAAGGTCATACACTGTGGGGTCTCACACATCCAAGGTTGTTGGTTTGATTCCTGGTTTCCACCCACACTCCAAAAACTCTCAACTGCCTTTGTGTGAAACTCTGTGTGTGTGTGTGTGTGTGTGTGTGTGTGTGTGTGTGCCCTGTGATGGACTAACATCCCATCCAGGGATCACCTCTATGCTCTGCTGTGATCCTATGTTGAAAAATTTATTATAGAAAAACGGACGCATTGTTATTACAGAACAATCATTCAATAGAGTCTTAAAGCAGATTATATGATTTTTTTTTTCTCCTTAACTTCAACATCTTCGCAAAAGAGTATTTTGCAGTGTTAACAATATCGCATAAATAGCTGGCTGCCATAACAGTTACACCAACCAATTAGAATATAGATTACATAACTGGCTCTGAATAGGTCTACCTACAGACAGGTCCCATTTATGGTGGTAGTAAGCATAGCATCAACCTGACAGGATTTCAACTGTAAAACAATAGCTGTGTTGCATTTCTGACTACAAATAAATCCATGTTTGTTTTATATAAATTTTTCAAATAGATTAATTTTCTTTCTCTTTCTGTGCCACCTGGATTCTGTGACTTCCTGAAGTGAATTCAGTGAGTTTTGCTAGTTATTTTTTGCTAAACGTTTTTTGTAGTACAAATCAATTAATAAGATAAAATGAACTGTTTAGTTATATTACTTGTGGAACAACTAAGCAATTCACAACTGGATGGTTTTGAAGGATAAGTAGACACCAGTCTAAAGTATTTTTTTAAGAAATACAAAACATGGTTCAAGTGCAGTTGTCTTCAAGAGCTCCAAAAGACTATTTGAAGTTTTCAAATTTAGAAATACATTAATTTTGTTAGCTTGTGGGTGTTATGACAAGCAGGACAAATGACTCTAGGGCTGGCTTTTGACAAAACAATAGGTCTTTTATTTAACTTAAACAAACAGGGACTGGAAATTAACAAGCTCACACAGGAACAAAATAAGAGGGCTAGACTGGGGCCAGAACCAGGCTGACAGGAGGAGCCACATTAATGACAGGACTGGGAAGCACTTATATACTAGAATGATGAGGGGGCTAACAAGAGGCAACACAGGGTTAAGACAACGAGTAACAGGTGTGGCTTGTTAGGGTCATGCTAGGGAGGAAACAGGAGGGTCAGGTGACATGGCGGGCAGGACGTGACAGTGGGAACCTTACCTTTTTATGTAGGAATGTTCTTGTACTTCAGACTCAGCAGAATGCCAGAACAGCTTGGCATTGGGTTCTTGATGTTTGGCCCTATAAAAGGAGGTTAAATTCGGCAGACACCAGTAATTTAGAAACTGCTGCTGGAAATAAATTACAGTACAAATCCAAACTCCAGTACACTTAACCTTTTTGTGTTTTTTGTGTTACAGCTGAATGTCTACACATGCATTTCTTGAATGAGGTGGCGATTTATTCAAGAAGTAACAGCATATTAGTCATTTAGTCATGGTGGGGACCTCTTTTGACTTAAAGGTACAAATATCCCATATTAAGGCCATATTTCTAACATGCACAAAAAGAATAAAAAAAAAAACTGGTTCTTGTGCTAATCCCACCAAAAAAATCTAGGATCCTACACTGTCACCATAGGGCCCCTGATGATACATTGAGGTACCTACTGCATTACAGTTATTTTCTTTTCTAAAATTCTAAAATTTTAATGAAGCTCAGAATATAGGAAGCCAGTTAAGGATTCATTCATTCATTATTTATTATTTTACTATCACAATCAGCAGTTTTGAAGCCGGTCCTTGGGCAGTACTAGGGCTTCCATAGCCCACCTACCATTTTGTTACATTTAATTCTAACCTTATTCACCTACTATAACTACTATTATTCAACTACTATCAAGTCCTTAATTTCCTGGCTGAAAATGGCTTGTGAGTCCCTGCCAAGGACAATGCTATGCCCCATGACCTGTACTTTGTGAACTCTACGCTATGATATTCATTAAAAGATTTACATCTACTCTACAAAAGAGCATCAGGGTTACCTGAAAGGTAAGAAAAACATAGAACATTTTGAGATGAAAGTTGATGTCATGTCCTGCCCACCGTGTCTGCCTGACCCTCTTGTTTCCTCCCTGGTGTGGCGCTAACAAGCCACGCCTGGTGCTTGTTTGTCTCACCTCCTATTCCCGCCCTCATTTTAACCACTCCCAGCTACATCTCATTAGTCATGTATTTAAGTGCTTCCCAGTTCCATCATTGCTGTTGTGCCCTTGCATTGTCTGCTCCCTGCCTTTCTCCATTCCCCCCATTTGGTTCCCTCATCATCTTGTTTATTTCTGGTTGTCTGTTTAAGTTTAATAAACCCCTTTCATGTGGTAACCAGTGCTTGCTCCCATGTCCTTCATCCCACCGGCTATGACAGCCAAGTTTTGAAATTAATGTTGAAATAAACATTTGAGATTAAACTTTAAAGGTTTTGAGATTAAAATAAACTCTTAATATAAAAAGTCAAAACAAGCTTCCAAGATTTAAGTTAGGATTTTTTTTTTTAGGGGAAAGTTCTTCTCCTCGCACAACGACTGGTGAGGTGATGGGATGCGAGATGATTTGAAGAACATTTCAACTGGCACCTCAACTTTCATTTTAATTGACAGGCCCAGCTTGCCCTGTAATAAAGGTTGGTGAACACTAATTAACCTAATAAGGGTCACAAATCTCTATCATTGTTATTTTGGGGTGAGGTGATGAAAACTTTGGTATAGTGAAGATTCACCTGCTACAGATATCTTACTTACATAGTCACTAAGAAGTTTCTACTGTTTAACTTTCAACTTTTTTTCTCAAGTTAATTTGAACTTTAATCTCAATGTTTTATATATATTTTTTCTTGTAGGTTCTTCTAATATTCTTCAATTATATGCACATTTTATATGTTGGTTTAATAATCCATATATTAATGTATGACATTGAAATCTTTCTAATTGTAATTGCAGTTGAAATGGCATTATTCCAAGTTGTAGGACACTTCAATTTCCCCATATTTCCAAATTTTTCATTGTAAGGTTAGAGAGAAGATACCTGTATGTATAGATGCACCTTGTTACCTGCATGTAGAATTTGTTTCTATGGTTACCATTTAATATTTTGTCAATGCATGTCTTCCTCTGATCTATACAAGGCTAAGATCTGAACAAATTCCATCTGCACCTTTATATCTGTTCCTTTATTATTTTACTCTTTGTCTCTTCATTCATTCATCTGCAAAGTGTATCCTGTTAGCGAGTAGCCAAAATGATCCATCTGTGGCAAAATATCAGATGTCCATGTTGTCAAGGACATTTGTTCACATTTATATTTTCATATCATAACAAATGCCTCAAGTTTACCACAAAACACACACATTTCACTGTCTAAACAGATGGCCTTCACACTAAAGCTGTTTCCGTACACAATCTACCAATATAGCAAAGGCGAATGACTTGTTAATCCATTGCATTTAATTTAACCAACTTAAACTTTAAGGTTATTGATTTATTGGTTTTTCCTGTAATAGAATATTCATACACCATGAATCTATGTATCACTGAGGACTATAATGCTTGTCGGTGAGTTTTTATTTGAAATATGAAATTACCTGTACTACTAAAAGAGAATGTAGAGGGGTGGAAAATCACAGAATTTAAACAAATACAAAACCCAGTGTATGATAATAATAAGATAGTTACCACTGCTGATAATTTTCATACTTGTTTGCATTAATTACATAAGCCTGATGGACCCACTTAGCTTGCCTGCTAGGGGTTTACCTGTGTATTCACTGCGAGTGAAACAGCAGTTAGTGTCTGTTTCCACAAAAAATTTAGATGCTTAATAAGCTGGCATCACTGTAGGGCACTGGTTCTCGACCCAGTGGTCACGTTTTCCACCCGATCCACATTTTCATTCTAGTCTGCCAGCTACATGCTTGAGCCAGATAATCAAGAGTGTTATAATTAGTTGACAAGTAATATCGCGCATGTGGGTGGTGGAAGCTGGAGGTGGCCTGAGCACTGGCTTGAGAGCCACTGATGTGAAGGATCTTCTTGCATTTTATATAATACTGTGTTTTGCTGGATATTTGCGCTTCATGTCTAGTCGGTTTCGAAGATGATTATTGTAGGAAGAACTGACAGCTTGTTGTCACGTTACATGGTTGCAGAGGAACCTTGCCGACTGGTGAATAATGGAGCTGTTTGAATTCTGGTCACCTTAGTTTTACCTTTTAGCTTTTTACCTTACCATTCTCCTCACTTGCTGCTGAGTTTTCTTGCATGTTATAATTCAGCATTGAACAGAGTAGCAATTAAACGGCATTGCATATTATTAACATCTCATTAACATTTATATAACATGTTTATTCCAATGATGAGGTGACGGAAATTGTTGCATGTTTTATTGTTAAATATTAACAGGAGAAATTATGCGGAGAAAATTCCCATTTTATTTGCAAAATTGTGAAAAGTAAATCTCATTAGGTGGTACCATCCTTCCTGATATACATCAGTTTCTGTTACACGTACCTTTATGCTGCACTTACAATAAGCAACTGTTGACAGATGTGAACTTCAAACTCAGCAGATAACTGCTGGAGGACCCCTGAACCTGAGTGTTATTTATATTGCAGGCACTGGCCTGACACCTGCGGGGCTGTGAGTTCGATTCCCTCCCACTGACTCCGTGAGCCTGTGGAGTTACTAGGTCTTTCTCCATGCGTTTCCTCCCAAAGTCCTAAAATGTGGCATTTAAGGGAGCTGGTGTCTGTAAATTGCCCATAGTCCATAAATGTATGCACTTGTGTGCCCTGAAATGGACCAGCATATATTTATATATGTACTAGTACAGTCAGACGTTTGAGTTACCTGCTTGGTACCAGACTTCCAGGTTTTTTTTTCGGTTGGGAAGTGTCGGAAGAGTGGTAATTAGACAGCAGAGAGGGGGTGATGGGGCCACCTGGGGAATACATTAGTGTTATTTCTTGGCAGTTTCTTTGCTATTCGAAGGCATGCTCATCATATGCTCATCATATGCTCATCACATGCCCATCATAAACACATCATGTGCTCATCATATACTCATCATATGCTCATCACATGCTCATCATAAACACATCATATGCTCATCATATACTCATCATATGCTCATCACATGCTCATCACATGCTCATCATATGCTCATCACATGCTCATCATATGCTCATCACATGCTCATCACATGCTCATCACATGCTCATCATAACTAGTCTAGCGTCACCATACATCTTTTTGGGCTGTGAATCGATTAAAAAAATTAGCTGATTAATCGTACAGTTTTCTGTGATTCTTGCGATTAATTGCACCCAACACTCAAACTTTCAATCTTAAATATTTCACATTTAATCCCTAAATTAGCGTAGAATTAAGACAAAGGGGAGTATATGAGTATATGAATCATTCTCATGACATGTAGATTTTGCCTCTGGGGTAGTAATAGACAAAAGTATTTCATCAAATCTGGGCCAAGAGTTACGGAAATGACAAAACTAGAGCAAAAAAACCAAAAATTCAAATATACATCTTATCATGTAAATAAATTGTTTATTGTACTTTACATGCAATAAAGCAAATAACATTATATTTAGTTCTGTGTTGGCTGTTTTGGCTACATACTGGGGAAAATAATTTAAGAGCAACAAACAATATAATTTTAATATACCGAAACATATACACAAAACAAATCTATTTCACAGTGACTTTTTTTTCCTGAAAAATTCTCAAGTTTGTAACAATGGCCTGTATTTTAATATTTGTTTAACTTAACTAACTTAAACATGTGATGTACAGATTAATTTCCAACAGAAATATTACTTGCAAGCAAGTACAAGCTGAATTTTCAATGTTTTCAAAAAGGCTAGATACACAGATGGCAATAAGACAAGAGAGGGCATTGTATTATAAACAAAAATGTTAAATGATTATTTTTGAATCTCATACCTTGGCAATTAATGGAATATTTCATATGCACATATAATCGCAGGTACCGAACAGGTGGATCGACATGCAGTTTAATTCCAACCGTGTGATTGATCTAAAGTCTAAAACTTATTTGGCAAATAAAAAAACAGAAGCCTGCCAAGCAATGAAAGTGAACTTAATAACATGACCAGGCTTAAGATTCTGAGGCATAAGCGTTCAATAAAACAAAAGGAATACTGTAAATTATGATATTTGGTAACAATTTACATTAACTGCATCTTCATAATGCCTTTATAATGCATTCGTAGAATATGCAGTGTACCGTCATAATACATTTATTATGCATTCATAGAACATTCATAAGCAGCATGCAAGTATCTCCTAACATCCCAACATACTTTAAAAGCCATGATATACATTAATATATGATAATAACAAACATTATAATTATATATAATGTTTGTTATTCATGTAAATTAAAGTTGTTAAAGTATGTTAGGATGTTAAGGTATACTTACATGCTGCTTATGAATGTTCTATGAATGCACAATGAATGCATTATGAAGGTGCAGTTAATGTAAAGGGTAACATGATGTTTTTATGCCATGTATGTCACTGCCTGTCAATTTATTAATACCAAGAATGTAAAGAATGTAGTCATTTTCTTGTCAAGAGTGTGCTTGCTAAGTTGCTTCCTAAGAAAGAACTTGCTCTCTGAGTTAACTGGAATGTTGCTTTATTAACCTTTTCAAATCAGGTGTGGATCCACGATTACTATAAATATAAGTAGCAAAGTTAAGTTTCCCATGCTTGAATGATTAGGCAATGGTAAAATACATGGCATGGCATGTCTTTGATTACTTCAACATGTGCATGTCAACCTTTAAGACAAACAGCAAGATCTTTGCCAATGTCTGTACCTGCTGTGGGCAAAACCACCAAATAAGTTGAATAAACTGGCACTCACGGGGACCAAACAAGGTCAGGCAGGATAAACGGTGGCCTCATTCAAGTCAAAAGACTGCAGAACCGGTGATTAACCAGACGTGAAATGAAAGCTCAGGTAGGTGCTGCTTGAAGTGCAGATGCCTCGGTGTGAACCTTTCAGAGGAGAAGCAGTGAAGCGGGCATGAATGGAGGAATCGCTGCAAAGAAACCCCTGTCAAAACTGTACAGTACAAGAAATATCTGCCAAGAATGGAGATTGAAGGGCAACTCAAGCCAATGACCTGGCCTGTCCATTCTCCAGACCAGCAAGTGTACTTGAAGTTTTAACTAGCACTTTATGCCAGTCCCTCACAGGACACACCCTTATGCAGACATACATGTTTCTGCTGTTGAGACATGTAGTTAGCTGTAATGGTGTCTATAAAAAGACCATTGTGTGTGGTCGAAATGTCCCCACAATGTGATGAAGATCTGTTATTTTGATGTTGTGGAACTATTTTTTTGGTCCCCATCGGGGAACCTCAGTTTTATAAAAATTTATTACAGCAATCGAAAAACTAAAAATGCCAAAAGACTTGTATTTTGTTTTGTTACATATGGTTAAGGTTAGGACTGGGTAGAGGTTAAGGCTGTCATTGTTGGGATTAAAGTTTTCCCCATAGAAATGAATGGAGAGATGGAGAGGCCCCAGAAGGATTTGAATACAAATGTGTGTATGTGTGTCTGTGCATGTGTGTGTGTGTGTGTGTGTGCGTGCGTGTGGGGGGGGGGGGTCATGTATATATTACATTGTGGGGACCAAATTATCCCTCAGGCTCCATGCTCATCTCCTTCGATGTTGCTTCCCACGGAGTGCACACCTCAAGGAGGTTTATGTTACGATCTTCTCTGACCTGCCCTGTTCTATGAAGATGGCGCTGCTGATGCTCCTGCATCCTCCTTTCCCACCTGTCCTGTGATATTAATAGTCTACACCTGTCCCTCGTTACCCCTCTCGTTAGTTGTGTATATACATGCCTCCCTGTCCTGTGTTCCTCAGTCTGGTCATTATACCTTGTTAGTGTTGGCTGTCTTCCGTCTATAATTCATATTCATAATAAAGTTCCGCTACAGGGGTGAATTGAGAAGAGCTGGATCCCGTCTTGCTGTCCTCACCTGCCGATGTAACATTAGGGTTTTTCCCATAGAAATCAATGGAGAGTCCACGCAAAGACAGCGATACAAGCATATGTGTGTGTACATCCATCCTTCCATCCATCCATCAATTTTCCACCGCTTTTCTGGGGTCGGGTAATGGGGGCAGCAGTCTAAGCATCAGTATCAGAGGGATTCAGGAGATCCTCAAAGTATTCCTTCCAACACCCAACTACATCCCCAGTAGAGGTCAACAATTCTCTATCTCTGCTGTAAACAGTATGGGTAAAGCCCTACTTCCCTCCCCACCAAGTCACCTGACGGTTTGTCTGAACCTTTTTGAGGCCGACTAAAAGTCCTACTCCATATCCTCACCGAACTCCTCCCACACCTGAGGTTTTACTTCAGCAACTGCCAATGTCACTTTCCACTTTGCCTGCCAGTACCTGTCAACTGCTTCAAGAGTCCTACAAGCCAACCAAGCTTGGAAGGCCTTCTTCTTCAGCCTGTGTATGTACATATACTGGATAATTGGATGGAAGATGGATTTGAATATAAATATCTGTATACAATTTATAGTGAAACAATATATGTTAAGCATTTATTTCAAGAGATTTCTAAAGGATTTATTTTGTACTGTTATTTCATTACTAATACATAGTCATTTACGTTTCATCCTAGTTCTCTAGTCATTATCAAGACGTCAAAGTCAAGTAGTTTGGTGGGATTAATGTCCTGAAATCCTCAGTATTGTGTCCCCTGTGATAGTCTGGCATCATGGGATATGAGCATTAGGACCCTGCATGAGATAAGCGAGAAAAGAAAATGGATGGATGGATGAATTATGATACTGACAATGCAGCTGCTGCCATACAGGTGAACAGAACACACACAGAGTCTGGTGCAATATAGAAGAACAGAATGCACCCACAGTCTGGTGCGGTATAGCAGAATAGAACATGCACCCAGCCCGGTGTGGTAGAGGAAAATAGAATATGCACACAACCTGGTGGAATACAGGATAAGATAACATGCACACGGCCTGGTACAGTATAGGAGAATTGAACATGGACACAGTTTGATACGGTATAAGAGAATATAAGATGCACACAGTCTGATGTCTTATAGGAGAATAGAACATGCACACAGTCCAGTGCAGTGTAGAAGAATAGGACATGCACATAGTCTGGTGCAGTATAGGAGAACAGAATATGCACCCAGTCTGGTGCAATATAGGAAATATGCACAAAGTCTGATGAGGTGTAGAAGAATAAAACATGCGCACACTCAGTAGCACACTGTAACATGATCATGTAATCAGATTAATATTAACATAGCTTAAATAATAAAAAGATTTGATATGATGCATTTTATTGATTCCAAGGAGGAATTCTTTTGCATACAGCAGTGAGGTACATAAAGTGCACAGATACAAACACACAATGCAAAAATGAATACAAAGTGCAACTTCTGTTTTCAGCCAACCAGCTGACAGAAGGCCTGCATTAAACAACTAAATTTCATTTGCATTCTGTATTCAGCTAACAATATTAAAACCACTTAGCATTTACTATCACTCTAAAGGTCAAGTCTCAAGAATAGGCACAGAGACTTCTAAATCTGTCTGCAGCTGACCATCACAAATTTCTTAATAGTTTTCAGCTGCATGAGACTAAACTGCCCAGCTGAGTTTTAAGATTTAAGAAGCAGAGAAATTAGTTTAGTACATTATAAGATGCCATCTTAATTGGTTTATTTTAATGATTTAATTGGTCTTCCACATTTGGGGTTTGTAGTCTGTCCCAGGAAGTACAGGGCCAGGGACAAACTGGACAGGATGCCATTCCATCACAGGACACACTCACACTTATATGCTATTTAGAGGCATGGACTTTTGGGCTGTGGGAAGGAGGATATTGATGTGAACAGAGGGAGATCTATCAACAGAGCGAGACTCAAACCTCTAGGCCAGGAGGTGTGAGGACACAGTGCTGCCCCCAGAGCCACTGCGCCCCCCCAAATACAGTATGAAACACATATGAAATGAAGGGCAAAAGGAGCGGCTTGGAGGTTATCTGACTTTAGAGGTATCTGCTTTATTTTACAGTTGCTTAGCAACAGACCATTATGTGGAGAGTGCTGCAGAAAGGGGGTGTATAAAACTGTTACTAAGAGCTGAAGGCCTTTAGTCATCAAATCCTTGACTGAGCTGGTTTAGTATGTGATTATGAGATCGGATTTTTTTAATAGTTCAAGTATTCTCAAAGATACCGAATGCTATTTCTGTAACTGTAATTTCCATACCTTTCAAAAGGTCATATTGTTATGCGTTTCAGTTTTAAAACTCAATAGATAAACTGTGCATATGGGGGGATGTGACAACAGTCTTGTACCAGCTATTGAACACTGTTCTCTTCACTTCAAGTTCAAGCTAATCTAAGGTGTTTACATTAGAACAGGCCAGGCAATATTAAAATTGGCTCTTGTTCATAAAGTGCTGTGTAATGAGAGAGACGTTTGTCACCTGGCTCCACAGTGCAGGTGGGTAACATCATCCTTCAGTCCTTTTTTTGTCTCATACATATTCATGGTTGGCCTGGAGCCTGTCTAAGGGGGCTTTTGGCACAAAATATGGGCAATTCATTGTGATGTGTCAAAATACAGAGACCCAGGCTGACAATCAGACCAATAACCCTGGTGGCCACAGAGCCATGTGTGGCATAACATTAAAATGTTTCTCATGGCACTTAAGAAATTATGCTGTTTTAAGATAAGATAAGATAATATTTATTGTCATTGTCACTTGACAACGAAATTGAGAAAATGCAGTCGACTCAAACCCTCTCATACACACACACACACACACGTATACTGTATATGTGTGTGGTAGTGGGGGGTCATATATGTATATGGATGGATGGAAGGACGGAAAGATAATCAAATAATAAAAGTCTTTTATCAGGAAAGAGAGCAGTGCTGTGTGATTTACACACAGAAATTTTTAAACCATAGCCTCTTTTTCATTTTAAAACTTACATTCACAGCTTTTTCCTTATGCATCCCGTACAGCATTGCTTTTATGTTGAAATAAACAAGCACATTTTCCTAGAAGTCTCAAGACCTTTTCTGTTCAGCTTTGTCCTATAATGTGCGTTTTTTTCTCAAAGTCACTCCTCCATTATTATTGTCTTATGTTTATAGCATCAGGAATGTCTCCTTGCTGACCCGCCAGGTGCCTCATCACCGTCGTGAATTGTCTTTCATTGGCACAGCGGTCACACTAAATTTAGTTGCAAGGGCAGCATGTGGGGAGACTGCTCTGCTGTTTGTACTTCCATCCTACGGCTGGGACAAAGAGGCAGGGAGTCAAAGGTGAGGTTTCAGATGGTTATTAAAGACTGGGGATCCATTTAAATGTCATTCCGAAATGGGGGTTAGCTGCCATTGTTCATATAACAGTCATTTCTAAGAGTCATGGTGATAAACTTGCCAGAAAAGTCTGCATAGAGCGTATAGCTGACATAGGTGGCTAACTATGTCAGCTATACACCTAAGTAACACCTAAGTAAAATATCATATACTTAGAACAACATAAAGACATAAGAAATTTACAAATGAGAGGAGGCCATTCGGCCCATCAAGCTCGTTTGGGGAGAACTTAACTAATAGCTCAG
>JAODLC010000036.1:23238913-23253601 GCA_026781145.1 Hippopotamyrus pictus | reverse complement strand
ACATATATACATATACACATATATATACACACACACACACACATATACATATACACATATATATACACACACACACACACACACACACACACACACACACACACATATATATATACATACACATATACATATATACATATATACACATACATATATACACACTGTAAATAAGAAAGCGCAAAAGAGAGCAAAGTTGATCATGTTGATAAGGAAATCTTGTCAAGTACAACTATGAATTTCCTCACCTGTACATACTGGTGTCTTAGTTCTTTTACGGTTTCACTGTTCCACTCAAATGGAACCTTGTACCTCTGTTCCGTAAAAACGACGTGCTTTTTCAGCACTCTGTCAATGGTGGATAGACTTACAGAGGTAATGTTTTCAAAAATGCCATTGTCCTCCACAGTATTAGGCTGGATTTCTTTTAGCCTGATGGCATTGTTTTCCCTCACCATATCCACAACTGCCATCTGCTGCTCAAGTGACAGTAGTGGGTCTCTCCCACCAGAATGAGGCAGTGGTTCTATTCTACTCAGTTGTCTTCCATGAGCCCATTTTTGTCCTTGTCCTCCCCGTGCTCCTCTCCGTCTTGCCATTCAAACACCACACCCTCTCACAACTTCCTGCTCCATTTTCAGCACTATGCACTGAGTGGAACCTGAGCACCTATATATGCTTGTGTGAATGCAATTTAGTGCCATGACATGCACCTGTGATACAACATTGTAAACATGTGTTTCTCTTTTTTTCAATTGATTCTCATCTGAGGACATGTAATTCCGGTTATTTTCAATTGAAGACCAATTTTATTGTTACCACTGACAATGTGTGATTGGCCTTACTCTTTCTACATACCTGAAAGAAGTTTAAAATGATTTGATTGATGGCACTAATGCATGGTGCGACAGCATCAAAGCGAGTGAGAGATCTGCAACTCTCAGTGATGAATGTATGAACTGTTTTGATGAATTGTCAATGTCAGATGAGAAATGCTAATTTGTGTGGGAGACTGTTACTGTTTTGAGAACTGCATTAGGAGTGGTGAGAATGGTGTTTCTGATGAGGAAATTGCATGAAAGCGACTGAGAAAAACTGTAAATTTCAAAGTCCTTGACTCTTTCAGAAAAACACTGAATGAGTATGGCTTTCGAGGAAGGATGGCAAGAACATGACAGCATAACTTAGGCTTACAAAGGTACATTTGAACCCCCTACAAGTCTACTGAACAATGCCATTTGGACAGATGAGACAAAAGTGGAAACCAAAGACCATGAAACCTCATAGCGACTATCAAGGATGGTAGCGGAGGGGTGATTTGATTTGAGCTTCTTATAAGCCCCAGTGACCTGGGTACCTTGCAGTCATCAAGTTGTCCATGAGCTCCTCTGCATACCGAAGTGTTCTAGAGGAAAATATAAGACCATCTGCCTGACAGCAGAAGCTTGGGCATAATTACATCATGCCACAGGACAACGATCCAAAGCAGATCAGGAAATCTATGACTGCAAGACTGAGAAGAAAATAACCAAGGTTATGGAATCACGTATTCCAGACCACAACACCATGGAGACCCTAAGAGAGGGCGTACATTAACAAACGCCCTCGAACATTACTGAAGTGAAGCAAGGTTGCAAGGAAACAAGGAACAAAACTGTGTGATAGATGTGTTGCCCTTTACCACAGACGCAAGCAGTAGTTCTATATAATTATGTCAAGATTCACACAAAAAAGATTTTTGTTTTTTCCCTTTGAGATAATTTTCTTGTTGGCAGACTTCCCCTCTCAGGTATCGCCTGTATATTAAGTTAAGTTAAAAAAGAGTATTTATATAAAAAGTAGTGTCAACAAGAGGTATGCGTTAAAAATAGATTCAACTCATCAAACTGTTTTTCTGAATGAATGAAGCTGATAAAAATGTGCCACAGCCCAGGCAAGTTGGAAGCATTGTGGGGGGGGGGTTCCAGTTCGCGCAGTGGGGGGGGGGGGCAGGGGCATGTGGTTCCCCCTAAAGGCCCAGCTGGAGGGACCTGTGGGATTAAACATTAAGATGATGGAATACAGATATCCTTGTAGGGGAAGTATTTCACCCCTATTCCCAGCCCCCCACCCCTCCACCCAGGGAGGTCTCATTTGTGGGGTGTGAAAATGCACAGTCATCTCCAGTAAACACAATCTGGCACCAGACACAGCTCAGTACTTGCTGTTTTTATACCCAGTCAATCTGTGCACTTACTATTCAGCTATAGCTACAGTTGCCAACAACATTAGATAAACTTGTCATCTGTGCAATGCTTAAATCTTCCATGGTGGCTTATCCAGTGCATGGTTATGGGGAGCTTGGATCCTCCACCTGGAAGCATAGGCAGGGGTATACCAAGAGATTCTGGGCCCTCAGATAAAATTTCACCTTGGGCCCTCCCACCCATTCAAGGCTCCCTGAATCTGCCAGGGTATCCATGCCCCTCAAATCCCTCTGAGCAAAGGGTTTGAGGCAGGGGTCACCATGGATGAAGTGCAGGCATGTAATTTACACACTATGGGTAACTTAGCAATTGAGATGCTTCTAACTGAATGTTAAGGCTGGGTGGTATATTCAATCTTGATGTAATATCAATACATTTTCAAATGAGGATTAGACAATACTGGTTATTGCAATATACTTTGATTGTGCTTTAAAACAACCTGAGATTTCTAATAGAGATCTATAATATTCCATCCCATCCAAGGTGTAAAGAATGCAAGAGTGAGAGTATTCCTCTGGATTTTTATCACATTATGGGGTTATTTAGTCCCCACAGTGTAATATATACATGCATGCACACACGCACACGCCCACACACACACTAACCAGGAGGCATTAAATCACAGGACTAAGTGCCATGCCATTACACCACCCATTTGTGCATCATCTTTATCCTTTTAAAGATAAACTATATTTTATTGATCCCAAGGGGAAAATAACCTAAATGTACTAAGTGTTTGTCTTTTGTCTTGTTACTTTTGTGTCTGTCTACAAGTAACACTCAAATAAGCACTAGTACAAATGACAACCTTTTGAATCCTTGAAAATAGTTTAATTATTCCTCACCTAATTAATAAGCAGGTGCATGTACAGTATTTTAAACTCTGAAAGCGCTGCTGTTACAAATATTCAGCATCTACTAGGAAGTAACCAACACCGAGACCCCAGCTTCAATCCACTGAAAATAAAGCATTCATTAAGTACTTACAGTATTAAACAGAACAGATAAGCATAGTGTATCAGCAGTCAGAGAGACAGCTTATGCAGGGCAGATGTAAACAGCATTCTTTTCACATATGTACGGGAGTAAAGGTGATGGGGAGAATCAGGCAGCCAATGACAAAGAGCAAGACTGAAGAAAATTGATTCAAACTGGAAAGCTGATATTAATGATAGCCACCATAAAATAATGATTTTGTTTTCTGATGGTCCTTGGTGCAGGTGTGTAAAGGGTGAGGGGCATTTTTGTGAAGGAAGAAGAATTCCATCCATCCATCCATCCATCCATCCATCCATCCATCGTCCAACCTGCTTATCTGACTGGGTCGCGGGGGTTCCGGAGCCTATCCTGGAAGCAATGGGCACGAGGCAGGGAACAACGCTGGACAGGGGGCCAGCCCATCGCAGGGCACACTCACACACACACACACACACCCTTCACTCACACAGGCACACCTACGGGCAATTTAGGAACTCCAATCAGCCTCAGCTTGTCTTTGGACTGTGGGGGGAAACCAGAGTACCCGGAGGAAACCCCACGACGACACGGGGAGAACATGCAAACTCCACACACATGTAACCCAGGTGGAGACTCAAACCCGGATCCCAGAGGTGTGAGGCAACAGTGCTAACCACTGCACCACCATGCCGCTCCGGAAGAAGAATTGATATTCATAAACTCCTATCGGGCTGACTGAATAGAAGGATATCGATTTTATTTCCTCACTCATCCTGACATTGTCACTTCTACATGAACCTAGTCATGGGGCTATAATTGCAGGTAGAACAGCAAGGATATCGAAAGGTCATACAAAAATTCAAAAATGGCTACAATACTATCAGATCTTTAAAGTTTTTCGTTTTTGTTTATCAGTCTTTCAAAAAAAAACAAGTAAACAAAAAATGACCCATTTTACTTTCACTTTCAGTTATTTCATGCTTCATCCAGTTCTTGCATCATTACTCTGCTTTGACCTTATCAAGACAATCATGCATCTTACCCATTCATCATCTCAAAGCTTATCCTGGTGACAATCCCAGGTCATATTGCTGAATATTACAGTAGCAACTCAAGTTATGAACCAGTAACTTAATACAAAAGTGTATTTTCTATTTTTTGCCATATTCATACAACTACATCTCTTTTTTTACCTTCAACTCCATATTGTATTGATTTAGGGGTTTAAATGTCCAGTGTTGGCATAATACTACCGTCTTCTGTCCAGGTAGGATTTCTTCAGATTCTATTAATGATCTACAGTGTACATATCACAATCTGAACACGAAGGAGGCAAGATCAGGCGTGAGGACAAACTAATAAGGGGTTTATTGACTGAAATAGGAACAGGGCAAAGAAAAACAGACCACGAGGGGTCAAACAGAAGGCACAACTAGTAACAGGAGTGAGCACGCACACATTCGCTGTACTATTTCTAGGTAGAGAACGAGGGGGCAGGAATGTAGGGCATGACACTGCCCTTCTGTGGCAACCAAACATTCAGCTGAGGAACTGAGGGTCTTTAATTTATAATACAGTCTAATTTACAGAACCCCCAAAGCTTTCTTATAAACAAAGCTGGTATTAGAGATGAGTATCAGGGGGCCACGGCGACAAGTCAGATTTTCACACATTGAATGGATATGGATTAGAAGGTGAATTGTGGAAAAAAAAAACAATTTATATGTAAATTTATATGTAATATATCAGCATGCAGCTGGGGGATATAATTACCAACATAAAAAGAAATAATTTACACACTGTCAAAGACAACATGGCTCTTTAAAAAAACATTAATATAAAAAATGATAGTACTTCACCAGTGGTACTCATATATTTCCGGATGAAATATTCTTATAGTTGGTCTTCATTATACTGATTGGCTTTCAGTTAATAGAAGACAAAATTGAAAAAGGTAAATTAAAAATGATGACTACATCATTACAAGCAGATGACTCGGGGCCGCTTGAGCCGACAGACATCCCGAAATTCGTATGACACTCAAGTACTGAGATAATGTCCCACTTTTAATCAAATTGTAAGAACGAGAACATAAAAGTATCATGTGTATATACAGTATATTTCTTTATACTTCAGAAGGAATGCTCAGTGGGCATATTATTGGGTGCCCCTGTGTAGTATCAGGATGGATCTGGTTCAGACCCACCTCCAGGGTCGAGTTGTGCACACAAGGAAGCCTTTTTGCGTTTGTGGCCAGCATGTGTTTTCTATATTGGCTCAGTAGGTGCTGCCTCATACCAGCATGGCTGTGGGTTCAAATCCCGCTTTTATTCTGAGTGTGTGAAGTTTGCATGTTCTTTCCAAGTTGCATGCATTTCTTTGGCTTCCTTCTGCAGTAAGGTATTATTACGTGTCTATGAATTGCTGTACTGCATGATTTAGTGTAGGAGTACAGGAGGGATGCATACCCCGCAATATATAGTTTTGTGGCTTCTTTCACGCTCCCATTAAGAAAAAAATTGTATATAGATCATTTATTTAGTTGTTCTACCTAGCCCAATATCAAACTCTTTCCTACACCATTAATGGTAACAGTGTGCCCTATGATGAACATCATCCCATCCAGGGTGTACCCTGCCCTGTACCCTGTGATGGACTGGCATCCCATCCAGAGTGTACCCCAGCCTCGTGCCCTGGGCTGCCCAGGAAAGGCCTCAAGCTCCTGACAAGTAGGTGGCTGGATATATGTATCTTTCATTATCTTAAAGTGTTTAATTTTTTAACATGTTCTGTTGAGGCTTGTGGCTATGTGAATCTCTTTCACCATTTGCACTGGGTTTAGTGTACAATAAAGTAACCCAAACAAAACCTTTTAAATAGCTTTATTAGAAATTAATATAAAACTACATAAATCGTGTGCTTTACAGTTTTGATTATATTTATGTTATATTATTTATACCTTATAGGTAATGATAAATGTCATTTATGTAATTTTACTGCAGTTAATAACATGATGTAAAATTTTAACAGCTTTCTAGAAACACAAAACACGCACGTGCCTTAATATGGAGGGACCAGAAATATAGCTTCGTTATAAAGACGCAGCTAGCCGATTATTTAGCTCAACATATGGTGGACAGTAAATGCATTCATGGTTACTCATATCCAAAAGCATTCCCGATAATCTTCCATATACTATGTAACAAATTTATAACGTCCAGATAGGGTTCCCAACTTTCTCAACCCCAAATGAGGGACACTTTCTTGCAGGTGTGCGCGCAGAGCAGCTGACGAACAATAATGGAAATCGCAAGGTTTCATACTATAAATCTACACATTTCACAGTGTACAAGGACAAGCCACTAGTAGCCAGTGCACACACGCACACCAACAACTGTGTCTCATAGAAAGTTTGCATGAGTTTTGTCATGCTTACAGTATAGTCTATTGTTGACCGACGAGGCTGTGATTGGAATACGGGACTGGAGCTGCCCCTGACGGGACAAATCACCCATATTTCGGGATGTCCCGGACAATTCGGGACGGTTGGCAAGCCTACGTCCAGAGATAAAACTACAACCATTACTACTACTACGAGACAACCATTACTCCACGTAAAAGGTTTCGGTTATTAAAATAACAAAGCCCTGTTTTTTTGCTTTTAAGACAGACGTTCACGATTCATAACTTAGCAATACGGATATTTTCCAAATATCGAAGATCGGATCATTATTTACAAAATTCCAAGATTTCTAAAACTTTTGCTCTGAAGCGTTTCGTATTTTGTAAAAGAAAGATTCTGAAACCATATAAAACACATTACACACCGGATACCACAACAACCAAAGAATTTTACGAGGGGCCGGTAGGACCCTCATAGAATTTAAATACACTGCATATAAATAATAAAATCCACGGTACTTTCAGCAATATTTGCACACACATCCTGCGGGTGTTGCCGTTTTCCCAGTAGAAAGTGTTTTGAAAAGTGGTGCGTGGTCGGGGCATTGAATGTCACGTGTCAGGCATCGTCCAATCACGGAGCTCCGGAAATACGCTCGTAATTTTAAACAGTGAGATCGGCGTCCTGTTTGAGCTGGCTGTTGATGTGTACTGTAATTACTATGGGTTGATATCGGCTTTTTATACATTTGTTTTATTTACTGTTATCCACATTCATCGTCTTTTTTAAATATCGTGTTTAAAATGAACATCGTGGATGCTCATATCGTTACTCCAGGTCCTTACAGGGCTACCAAACTGGTAAGAGAGTGCATCGCTCGGTTAGCGAGCTGGCTGTTATCCGTCCTACAGATGGGAATGCTTGTTTTGATATCGTTTCACTTTGTTTTAGTCTTCGGGTTTAGTTGTTTAATGCATAGCGATGCATTTTTAATGCTAATATAAGGCATTGACTTGGGTGAATGTCTGTGGGTGAGTTTGACTTGGCCTAGATGTTCGGGTGGGAACTCCAGTTGCTGGGTTGTTTAGGTCTGGGGGTTGGCTCACTGGCACCCATGAACCATTTCACCATTTTATTTCGCATTACTAACCACGTCAGTTCACTGGTCCACTTAATACGATCCATTCAGCAGTAGTGAGATGACTATAAAAGTTTATATATAGTATATGTTACAATACATTCACATTTACGGCGTTTGACAGACGCCCTTAGCCATAGCGACTTGCATACGTGCTTCGGAGTCTCATCAGTGAATACATTCTGATACTGGTTCAATATAACCCGGCTATGGGGTTAAGCAGGCAGTTACAGGAAGCCAGTGGAGGAAGCGTAACAATGGTGTGGTGTGCGAGAAGTCGGGAAGGTTGAAAACGAGTCAGCTTCATTCTGGATCAGCTGCAGAGGAGGAATGGTGCTCAGAGGCAGATCTCCTAGGAGTGAGTTACAGTGGTCCAGTCTCGAGATGACGAGATTGAACAAGTACATGTGTAGCCTATGTGGAAAGAAATGGGTGAACCCTTCTGTTGTTGAAGAGGAGAAATCAAATGGAGCAGGAAAGATTAGCAATGTGAGAGGAAAAGGACAGGTGATTGTCAGTGGTTACCCTAAGGTTACGGATGGTGACCGAAGGACAAATCGTGGAGTTTTCCAGGGAGATCACCAGATCCTGGTGTGGGGATGGATCAGCTGGGATGAGTAGCAGTTCAGTTTTCATAATAAAGCTGATGTCTTATTAAATGGTCATGATAGCCATACATTATTTATGATAGAAAGCTGTCTTTTGTTGTCTGTGACCCTTTGGTTCCATGAATTAACAAGCCTTTGGTTTTGGCAGTGGAATGAGGTGACCAAGCTCTTCCGGGCCGGCATGCCCCTGCGGAAGCACCGTCTGCACCTGCGTTCCTACGGGAATTGTTTTACGGCGGTGGCGGCCACGGACTGGCTCCACGACCTGCTACGCAACAACTGCAACTTCGGGCCCGAGGTGACGAGGCACCAGACGCTGCAACTGCTGCGCAAGTTCTTGAAGAACCACGTGATCGAGGACGTTAAGGGCCGGTGGGGGTCAGAGGACCTGGAGGACGACGGGCGGCTCTACAGGTATGTCCCCAGAGCCCTTAATGATGTCACATTTATACATGGTACTGCTTCATACACATAATCCAATCTGGTAATAAAGTTACTAAAACCATTTTATTTGCATGCATCTAGATATAATGGCTTACGAGAGTGATGAGTAAGGACTGCTAATAATACTGATAACAATAATAAAATAAGTAATGCACGAAGTATGAAAAACATTTGTCAAATGCTTTTTGAGTTATTGCGCCCACCGTGTGGTATTGCTTTTGGTGAATTGCATCACGAAATTTGATCCTTTCCAGTTTGTCATACAATGTGTCTGCAAATTTTGAAAAAGATCTGTTAAAAACATAGGTCCCAGAAACATAAGTCCAGGCTCAGTGACTGCCAGGACTGAGGATATGAGTCATGTTCCCCTGTTTGCTTGCATGTTTTCTCTCACATTGGTCTCGCTAAGTTGCCTAGTGGATGTCTGAGTGCCCTGTGTGCTCTCCTTGCTGTAGACTGGAATGCTGCCATAGACTTGAGACTGACCCTGATGTTGTACTGGCCAAGCTGTTTTGGAAGATGAATGAATGGATGATTCATAGTTCATGAATAATATATAAGCCTCTAATATATTTTCCACAGATGATTATCATAAGTGGTTATGGTTCTCTTCTCATTTAGAATGAAGCAGTTGTTTGTTTTTTGAAGCGTAATTTAGCTCTGAATGAGGACACGCAGAGGAGCCTATGTGCACCGGGAAATTATGCAATTTTTCTTATTCCCCTAAATGGAGCAACCAGTTTGATTGTATAAGTCGCTAATAAATGATTAATGAATCAGTCTAATGGAAATGCATGAAATTAATATTCGGAAGGTTTTTTTTTCTTTTCGTCCAAATCAAATGTAATTTCATGCTTCTTAATTTCTGCTATTCGATTAATTTGTTGGTTTAAGTATTAACTTTTATAAAATAAGTAACATTTCCTAGACTCCTTAGCTCTTACTACTTTCTTGAGATGTAAGTGTGAAATGTAGGGAGGGTGTGGAGGTTTTGGGGAAGAGGTGAGGTCAGAGGACTAGTTTTACTTGCTTGGAATCAGTTTTTAACAGTATAAATTGGTATGTTTTATTTTCACTCGTGTGATTTTTCCCATTCAGTCTCCAGTAAACATGGTTTTATTCTATGTATATGAGATGTAAGGAAACTCAGTCACTTGAGTGAAACATTCATTCACACCTGGGATTAAATTTCACATCTGCTTAACCTTTTAAAGTTTTACTTCTTTTTAAAGGTTTCCTTCCACTTCACCAGTGAAACCTGTTCCAAGTGCCTCCAGTTCCATGAAAAAGAGGAAGAGCACGTTGAAGGAAAAGGAGGCTCTCTTCAAATTCCGGAGCTCCAAGATATTTGGGAAAGAATCTCAAGTGGGATTTGTTGCCATTTTTCATTTAAAAAAAATAATCTCGCAGAAATGCCTGCTGTATGTATTTTTTTTTCTTTCTACATGTAATCCTAATTGTATTTATGTTGCCAGGAAAATGTGGATCCATTGACACAGGAGATCCCAGCTGATTCTTCACCGAGAGAAGAGGTCCGTCGTCGAGAGCTAACAGAAGATGATATTCTGGATATTTGGAAGACCATAACGCTGACACAGTGCGTTTTTGGTCGTCTTCCTTGTAGTCGTATTTGAAGTGTTATTACCTTGGATGATGATATGATCTGTTTTATACCCCCCCAGTTTACAGAAAACCTTAGGGCTGACCTCCCTTGAGGATGTTTTAAATCCCTTCGAAGTGAACTCCCGCTATATTGCCTATAACATGACAAACGTTAACAAACATGGAGTAGTAACTCTTGAGGACAAGACAGGTAAGAGTTTTTGCTCTGTGTGTGTGTGTGTGTGTGTGTATTGTATTTTAGTATATTTAATGTACACCAATAGATTTTAGTGTATTTAAGTCATTTTTTCTTTTTTTCTTCCTTTATCACAGATGACCTGCCTCACTGGGTTTTGTCTGCAATGAAATGTTTGGCAAACTGTAAGTAACTTTCACATAGAGTACAAGTAGGTGATCCAAATTAAGGTACTGCTTGAGTGTTAGCTGTATGATGGTAGAATATTTTTGTGTATTTAAAACTGTGGTTAAGAATTGTATTCTAATTAGGCTTGTGATTTAAATCAGGTTGAGTTTCTTTTGCATTTATTACATAAGTCAGTTCGGTTTTGATCTCTCCCCCTTTACACATAAGGGCCAAAGTATGACTTGAACCAGCCCTCGTACCCTGGATTCGAGAGGGACGTCTTTAAGACGGTCTCAGACTACTTTGTGAACCTGCCACAGCCGCTGCTCACTTACGAGTATTATGAGTTGTTTGTGAACGTCTTGGGTATGTATGGGTGACCCCGCTCCCCACTGTTAATGTGATTCTGAGCCAAACTTCCATATTAGCCAATCATAGCCAATTCTGACTGAGAAACTTCTGCGTCTATGCAAATATGGGGTTTCCCAATGGTCTCAGTCTGTGTTCTCTCTTAATGTCTATATCAGCTTGACAGTATATGGAAACCAGTCATTTCTGATTGTGACCGTTTGTGGGTATTCCAGCTGAACTGTATAGTTCACCATGTTTGCAAGAAACATGAAGTTGCAGAATGTTTTTGTCCCGTATCTGAACTTGTTTGTGACAGGCTTCTCTGCACTGCTTTTGAGCGGCCCTGTTTGTGTTGTGCACGTATTTCTGTGTGGTTGTTTTTACTAACATGTGGAATGTATCGGCTGAGCCTTATTCCCCTTCCCCAGTCTGCTGCCTGCCTGTTTTGCCCCCAAACCTGCATCATGTCCTTAATGTTGTTCTCTGGTCCCTCATTAGTTTTGTGTGGCTACATCGTGCTCCCTAAAAATCGTCACGGGAAGCGTAAAAACCTGGAAGATGCCGGCTGTCCCCAGCCACCGAAAACCCCCCACCTGAATGGGACCAGAGCATTCAGGTCAACAGAGTGTCTCCTCCTGAGCTTGATACGGAAGGAGGCGATTGATGAAACCGAGTCGCCCATGCGAGAGGTCTTCAGTTCCAGGCTGATGTCGAGGCCCCCCTTCCTGGGCTTGGACCCCGTCGCATGGGCCCACCAGCAAGGAATCTCTAGTGGAGATTCTGGAGGACACTCTGCTGACTTGGTGGGAGGGTGTTGCCTGCAAAGAGAGGGCAGAGGAGCAGCGGCTGGGAGACTCAGACCCCGGAGCTCTTCTCTGGAAGGAATTATTGATCACAAAACTGATGGTTGCTCCCAGCTCAAGTGCAAGTCAATGAAAAATCTGCCGTTCCGTAGAAGCATCAGCAGTGGCAGCGGGATTTTTTATGCCTCTCCGTGGCACGAAGAAGAGGCTTTGGGGCAGAGCTGTCTGGGCAGGGCTGCCTCAGAGTCGAGTCTTTCTTATGATGTGGGTTGTAGCAGAAGAGATGCGAATGTGCACTGCGCTCAACTTCCCAGCAGCAGCGGTATGACTTCTGCACCCCTGGTGGCTGCGCAGCCCAGGAGAAACCGTTCCAGGAGCTTCTGCAACCTCCCCGACGTGGTCAACCACAGGTCTGCCAGCAGCTTCAACATCAACACTCCCGTGGCTGAGATCACCATGAAGCCGGACTGTTCCTCCAGCATTGGGCTGCGAAGGCCCAGTTTACTCAAGCTTACTAGCTCCCCTGCGGGAGTCCAGGCTGCGCCCGATGTCAGTAGGCGCTGTTGTAGCTCTATGGACTTGTCCAACAAGTATGCTGCCCCTGTTCAGTCTGTGTCCACTATCACACAGCGCCTGAGTCCTGATCAAAGTAAGGCCATGTCTGCATGTGTGTCTGAGCTGCACTGTGGCTTCTGCGCTTTGCTCGTTTGGCATCTGCTTAAAATTTGAAAAGACGACCCCCCCCCCCCCTGTCTAGACTGCCCCTGTCTCAGTTCTAAAGTTCTTAACTAGAGCAAATAGTTTACTTTGTAATGTCACCTTGCTTCATGTTCAGGGTGTAAACAAGCCGCTGATTAAAAATGCGTCCCATAACCCACTGTTTCGCAATTCGGTCCTCCTGGACTGTCTGGGAGGGAGCAAAAACATGGGCTATCTATCTAGAGGTCCTCCAGGACCAGGTTGGGAAACACTGCAATAGCATTAAGACTCTGGCTCTCAAGGACTGGATTTGCCTTATTTATTTGATTGATTGATTGATTGGATTGCTCTGCCTCCCTGGCCCCAACCAAAAGCATGCACATCTATTAATTATTTTTTTCTTATTTGTTTAGTTGCCCACTGTGTCTTAATCCACTCATTTTAAGGCTTTATTACCCTAAAATGAGTTTAAGGTTTGCTAAGGTTTAAGCAAACTAATTCCCGACTGCCGCCCAGTAGGTTTTCTATCCTACCTGACTTCTGATGAGCCACATCTGTTCTCAGGTAAATACCAGGAACAGATGTGGCTCATCAGAAGCCAAGTGGGACAGAAAGCCTATTGGATAGTAGCTCTCCAGGACCGGAGTTGGAGACCCCTGCTTTAGGTCCATTCAGGGCAGATTAAGTAATATGCCCCTATAAAAAGCTCTAAACTTATTGTTCCGTTTCCATATTTTCTTCACATGCAGTGCTGTTTTCAAGATTCGAGAAGGAGTGTCATGCATTGTGAACAGTCAAGACTGATATATAGTGTAATATTTCCTGTAATTGTAATAATGCCTATTAGCAGTTCTGCTTTTTCCAACTAATCTAAACTTGTATTTTGCCTTGCATGATTTAATTTGCTCTCGTTTGGATTTGGGTCCCTTTATCTGTCATGTGACACAGCTTTGCAGATCCAGACCTCTCCCTCTCTCTCTGGTGTGAAGGTCTCCTGCAGCCACAGCTGGAGCAGGTGGCCATCGAGGCCCTGCAGCTCTGCACTCTTCTCATTCCCCCGGTTCGTCGGCGCAAGCTGCAGCTACTCATGCGCATGATCTCTCGCATGAGTCAGAACGTAGACATGCCTCGGTTGCACAGCGCTCTAGGAACACGCACGCTGGTAGGGGCCCTGGATGTGTCTTCTCCAAGCCTCATTTACAAATGTAAGTTGCCCAAAGCAGATGGCATGGATTGCTCCCTACCGTGACCACTAGGTGTCACTGTTGTTTCAGATGGTGCACACATTTTCCCGTTGTGTCCTCTGCTGTGAGGAGGAAATGGACCTGGACGAGCTACTGGCCACGAGACTGGTCTCCTTTTTGATGGATCACCATCAGGAGATCCTCCAGGTTCCAGTCTACCTGCAGAATGCAGTTCAGGATCACATTGCATACCTCCGGAAAGTTCAGGTGGGACACGTGGGGGTCACCTGTAGAGCTGCAAACTCTTGCGTGTGCTTCAGAAAATTCCAGTGTAGGCTGAAATGTATTAATTGTGTAAAATAACTAACTAGTAAGCAGTCAGTTTTTTGGACTGATGGAACAGTGATGCTTCATTTATCCCCACGGGGAAATCGTCTTTTCACCTACCCCATGCCCTGCGTTGGGTTGGCACCACCTCCTGGGTTGTTCTCTGCCTTGTGCCTGTAGCCTCTGGCATAAGCTCCAGACCCTCATGACCCTGCATCAGACAAAGCGGGTATAGAAAGTGGATGGATGTTCATTGTTCTTTCCCTTCCCTCCTCAGGTAACGTATCCCGGTGCGGATGCCGCTTCAGCTCTGCCGACATACTCGTTCTGCAGACAGATCAGCGCTCAGGAGTTCGAGGAGCAGAAGCTGACAATCTCTCAGGCGGCCATTGCTGAGCTACTGGAAAGCCTCATCAAGAACAAAACTATGGCTGTGAAGGAGAAGAAGAAGAAACTGGCGCAGGTAAGAATCAAGAAGAAAAACATATATACAGGGTTCGTACGGTCATGAAAAACCTGGAAAAGTCATGGAATTTTAAAATGGCAATTTCCAGGCCTGGAAAAG
>JAODLC010000036.1:23228527-23238838 GCA_026781145.1 Hippopotamyrus pictus | reverse complement strand
GTCATGAATATTTACCTTTAAGTCATGGAAAAGTCATGGAAATGTAATGGTAAAAATGTGTACGAACCCTGTATATATGAAAGGTGCAAACTTGATATAACCTGAGCCTTGATCCGTCCTCAGTTCCGGAAGGAATACCCGGACATCTACAGCCGTCGTTTTCCCAGCACGGAGAGTGAGGCCCAGCTGTTTGCGGACAAGCCGAAGATCAAGCCGCCAATGTTGCTACATATAAAGAAAACAAAAGCGTTCAGTGTTCACAACTGAAGTCTTTCTGCTCCTTGCGAACTGCATTTATTTTTGAAGACCCATCAACTAAATGAAGGAAACTGTAAGACGATATTTAGTGTACATGACTTTCATTATTTAAACATAACCCGAAGTTAACCCTAACCTTGGACATTTGATACACAATACGATACTTGACACATTTGTGTACAATAACTTATTTTCTGTTATTTTCTTAATGTATCATTTTATCACCCTTTTTTGAAATGGTGAAGGATAAATGCTGGATATGCTACAGTTACTTGGTATCTGCACAGGACAAGAATTGTTACTTTATTTCCAAAAATGTTGTATGAATTTCACAATCAGGTGCCATTTAGTTATTTGGTGAACTAGTCCATAGTACTTGTATATTTGGGCAAACGGGAATAGCTTTATGCAATACTTTTGGCTATTCTTTGTTGCCTCTGAAAGAGACAGTTTTGAAAGGTACGACCCCCCCCCCCAATTTTGAAATGTTATGTTGTTGATGTGTGAAAGAACATTACTATGCTGTCAATTCTGTGTATTTGGTTTTATTTTACACAACACGAAGTAAACCTTTTAAGTGAATATTATTGATTGTTTCATTGGTTCATTCATTGGTTGCGTTTTAAAATCAATATGCAGAAATGAAACCGATTCCCAGTACGTATTAATGGTGTGTGAGTGTGCCCTGTGAAGAGCTGGCACCCCATCCTGGGTTGTTCCCTGCCTTATGCTGACAGTCTCTGGAGCCTGAGTAGGACAAGCAGTTACAGAAATTGGATGGATGAATGTGGAGAAATCATGCATATCTTTAATTGGAATAATATAAAATCAATATAAAAACCAGCAATAACCTTAAATAGTATTTCCTACTAAACCCATGTTATGTATGGTATAATGTAAAGTTCATGTGAAAGTTTAATAGTTTTCCTATAGGCTTTTCCAGTCAAGTGTGTTTTTGGTATGAATGTGGCCATAATCATACAAGAAAAAACATTGACTTGAACATAGAAAAACATACGTTGTCATATATAATTGAAATAAGAAAAATGCTTTATAGCCTTATATGAACCATCTTTGTAGCTGTGCTTATACTTGTCATTTAGTTTTTCTTATTTTGTCCTGTACACACACATCTATGGTAGCGTATTGTTACCATCATAAGAAAATGAAAATTTTCAAGTTTCCCGTTATACCGAGACGCATAATTTTATATCATGGAAATGATCTCGTAACGCGATATGACATCATCTAGTTCTAACACCGCTAGCTCCTTTGAAAGAAGCTCCCTTGTTAGTAGCCCTGCCAGTCAATGCTGCTGATATGTCTGACTAAACCAAATATATCAAAATATCAGAAGCTCATTACACTCAACTACACCACTCATAAATACATAGCTTAATTGGTATTCTTCAGTGTGCTGCATGGCACATTCGCAAAAACTACCAGGATATATTGCTTAATTTATTGAGTAATTAATGAATTACTCATTTGTGATGGCCCCATATATTCATGTTAATGTTCTCAAACAGTGTCTCCCCTAGGGTTAGGGGCTGCGTGGATGGATGTACTGCACTCTTGTCTACATTAAGCCCATTGTAAATGATATACCTGTCTCATGCACTTCATATGACCTGTTACGCATAAGAATCATTTGGCAGTTATTTAATATGTTTCCTGTGCTGTTGATTGCCTGACCCAAGGAAAATGTCTTTTAAAATGTGTGTCCCTTCCCCTGTACTTTACAAGAGTTTTTTCTAGACAATGCACTGTGATGACAATGGATGTAGACAATGGGGTACTTACAAATAGCTCTATTGGTACTGTATCCTCCCAAAACATTATAAATTTTATTTCACATTTAAGCATAAAACTACACATACCTTATCTGCTCTTCATAATGACTAGTTTAAAATTGCTTGCCATTTGTCTCATTTCATGTGGCAACATACACTTAATAAAGCAGCCAGTGAGTGTACTTTTTCAAATACTCGTTGAAGCAAATGTCTAATCAGCCGATCGTATATTAGCACAGTGTATAAAATACACAGGCCGGGAGCTTCAGTTAATCTTCACATCAAACACCAGAATTGGAAAGAAAGGTGGCAAAAAGATTAAACACCCAGCAGGCGGTGGACCTCTGGGCAAAAATGACAAAGGTCAGAGAGGAAAGGCTAGACTGGATCAAGCTGATAGAAGGGCAACAGTAACTGAAATAAGCACTAGATACAAACATGGTATGCAGAACAGTGTCTGAACACATAACATGCTGAACCTAGGGGTAGTGGTGGCCTAATGTTCAGGGAAGTGCGCTTGTGATTGAAATGTTGCTGGTTTGAATCCCTGACCAGCAAAGTACTACTGCGGTACAGTCCCCACACACTGCTCCCCAGGAGCTGAATTAGCTCCCCACTGCTATACTACATATGGGTTAAATGTAGCATTGTAGCTGCTGTGCTGTGGAGTGTCAACGAGGGCAATTAATTACTTTCACTCACTCTTTTACCTTTAAGCAAATGGGCTGCAGCAGCAGAAGACCACACCGGGTGCCAGTACTGTCAACTAAGAACAGGAAACAGGCTACAGTGGGCACAGGCTCACCAAAATCGGACAATAGAAGACTGGAAAAATGTTGCCTGATCAGAAGAGTCTCGACTTATGCCGCAGGTTAGGGTAGCATGGATCCACAATCAGGCTGTATCAACAATTCAGGCTACTGGTGGTGTGAAGGTATGGAAAAAATGTTCTTGGCACACAGCAGGATAACGCACCATGTCACAAAGCTCATATCATCTCAGACTGGTTTCTTGAACATGACAATGTGTTTACTGTACTCAAATGTCCTCCACAGTCACCAGATCTCAATTCAATAGAGCACCAATGGGATGTGGTGGAGATTCGCATCATGAAAGTGCAGCTGACAAATCTGCAGCACCTGCGTGATGGTATCGTGTCAACATGGACCAAAGGATCTGAGAAATGTTTCAAGCACCTTGTTGAATCTACGCCATGGAGAATTAAGACAGCTCGAAGGCAAAGGGGGGTCCAAATCACTAGTAACAATGTGTACCTAATAAAGTGGCCAGTGAGTGTACATCTCAATTAAATTCCGGCAAAACCTATGAAACTGCAACATTGCCTTCTTTCTGTTTCAATTATAAGGTAATTACTTTCTCTTGGATCTTGAACAACATAATTAGGATGGATCTGAACAAAAAAGTGATTAATTACAAGTTTGTCTGACCTTGGCCAGCACTTGCATTCAACTGATAATGACTGGACAAAATCAGAGTCTCATTAATCACATCACTATCAAGAAAAGGGAAAGCAGCCCTTTAGAGCAGTATACTTGTAAAATCATAATGAATTTCCCTTCTTCACCATTTGTAATAAGGGTATTTCAGTGCAACAATACTATCCATTAACATTTATACACGCTTTGTTTTTTATTTGTGTCCCAACTTGATGATACCTAAATAAATTCCCATTTTTTTACTATTAGCTAATAATAATCACTAATACCAATAGTTATTTAGCTAACATGCAAATTTAAGATGGTCATTAACCAGCATAGCTGTAAGGGAATACAATCTGTACTTTTTAACACAAACAAGGCTGAAACTAATTTTGCATTTTGCTCAAGTTAGTGTTGAGATGTAGTGCTGCTGTCAGTACATGCACATTCACACAAATCAGGTTGTTTTACTTATTTTTTCTTTCTTTGTATTTTGTGTATAGTAGTGTATGGTAGGCTTCCGTTCTCATTTGGGAGAACGCTGTTGAAAACCATTATCGTAAAGCCAAACACCAATGGAAAAACCTGAGGACACAAAGGGATTGTTGTTCCACAGGGACTCAGGGATTTGATTGGCTGAGAAACATCTTTCACTCTGAGCTGCTGTGTTTGGGAAGCGGCCTCCCTGAATTCTCAGCGTTTCCCCCCAAATGCAAAAAGTGGATTGTTCTTCATGCGAAATGGCTAGCTGGTGAGTACCCCTCCGCTTCACGCATGGTTTATATGCTTTAGCTATGGAATTACTGTTCTGATACCACAGAAACATCTGAACTGAAAATGTTTCACTACCTTAAGCAGTCACAAACAGAAATTATTTGAAGCAGCACACAGGGAACTTACCATACATTTTAATCAATCTTGTAACCTACTGCACCATGTTTTGCATCCTACTCATTAAGTTCGAGGTTTTCATTTCAACCAGATGAAGCAGGACTTCAGACAGCATAACCTGTAATTATTTGAATAATTGATAATTTGCCCGTATGCCTTAATAGATGAATTAAAAAGCCAAGTAGCTTCATTTACCCTAATGTTTTTTGGCTGTTTGGTTAATGACTCAGACGGAGTTATGAGATATAAGAACCACGCTGCTCTTTTTCTTTAACTGCAGTGTCGAGCTGCCAGGAGAGCTCTGCCACAGCCTATTCCCACTCAGGTCACAGGTCAGCTAGGGAACACACTACCCCTGGCATTGCCTTTCACTAGGTTCTTTTTTAAAACTGAATTGGTTAATCTGTAAGTGTTAAATAAGTGAGCAGAGGCTCTGGTTTCTCTTGCCCTGTGACCCTCTGGCCCCAGCACAACTGGCACTCACTTTAAGCAAGGCTGCTGTGTCTTTCCAGGAACCATTCCACCCGAGGCTGCGGGGAGGCCTACTGCGCCTCGGTCCCGGCTTATTCTAAGTGGGAGGGGAGACTCTTCCACACCTTTGATGGACAGGCCCTTATAAACAAGTTTGACTTCAAAAATGGCAAAGTTACGTACAACTGCAAGTACTGATTTTAACCTCATCGTAATGCGATTTTAGGATTTTTTTATTTTGGAGATTAAATAAGGTGACATAAAAGAGATGGTGAGGTATATAGAATAATGAAAAGTATCTAATAATTCAATAAAATGAAAGGGAATATGATCACATTATCAGGTAAATACAACACAACACTACAATGAGCAAACAGGATAAATTGTTAAATAACCTACATATAAAACTGACGTAATCATCCTAACGACAGAAAAAAAATTAAAGAAACATGTTGAGTTATAGATATTTTTATATTCACTGTCCACTGTCCAGGTTATGAATTGATTGTGAAATTAGGGTTACTTGATATGGACAGAGGCAGGATGCATCCAATTAGTGTCACAATCCTGTCCCAAACGTCCCCTGCCTTCATAACTAGTGGGCACACACTGTCCACAGAATACAAATTTTATGGTTTTTCTTATCTTTCCCTTAATGCCAAAGGTATGAAGAAAAGTAAAAGAATTATTATTAAATTATTACATAACTATGGGCTATATTTAATATCAGAATATTTTACTCGCGTCTTTAAAAGATATTTGAAAGTAGCGTTATTTAATGAAAATCCATTATTAATATGCTGTAAATATTTTGATTATTTTTAATGAATGCATTTGCAACAGTGCAATTAACCAAGCTTTATGTCATTTTAGAATTTTAGGAATAGATGCCTACACTCGTACCACGACAGAGAATCGGCTGGTAATCACAGAGTTTGGCACCACTGCTATCCGGGCCCTTGTGAAAACATCTTCTCTTGGTCTGTTATTTTCATCATTGCTGCTTAGTGGTTGCTAACATGCTATCCAAGCTAATAAGAAGATTACACTGTCACTGCACAGGCCTTCACTGTCCTAACATATCAGACCACTGCTGCTGGTCTTAGAGAAGAGCAGGCATGCGGGGCTGCTTAATTTTGGCATTTAACTACACACTCACTGCTGAGAGAGTGTGCAGTTTCGGTGCTACCCAAGTGCATAGCTATAACACGAACCAACAAAACGCTGCAGAACAGGATTTCTGAACCCGGTCCTCAGGGATCCCCATGACAGTCCAGCTTTACTGGGAGCTGGGAGGGAGCAAAAACGTGGGAGTCACTGAGGACGAGTTTGAGAAACACTGACCTAGAAGACACAGCAGCCGGTGCTATATTTTAAAATTTATGTTACCTGTATATCTTGGTGCTTGTGTGCAGGACAAGACAGGCACATCTAGTGAAGTGTGTTTGCATCAGTGGACTCCGGGGAACAATGCACACCCCTTGGATTTTCAGCTTATTTTTCTCTGTACAAGTTATTGATTATCATATTGTATCCATTTAATGTGCAATGGGCCAATAAACTAATGGGTTAACAGATCATAAACTAAACAAGATAGACACACCTAGTAAAGTGTGCTTTGAACAGTGGACTCTAAGGGACAATGTACACCCACTGGATTTTGCCTGTAATAGTTATTAATTATTACATTATATCCATATTATATGCCACTGAGGCAATACATAGCTCTAAAACCAAATGAAACAGGCATGTTCTCCTGTCAAGTGTGCTTTGATCAGTGGACTCTGGGGGACAATGCACACCCTTTGGATTTTCAGGGTAACTTTGTATGTAATAATTATTAATTATATTATATCCATATAATATCACATTGGGGCAATACACTAACTAAAAACAAATGAGGCAGACATGTTCTGTAAAGCTCGCTGTGATCTGTGGTTGGTGAGGGACAATTAATGCACACCCCTTAGGTTTTTGGCTTATATATGTATAAATTAATTTAGTAATTCTTTTGCTACATTCATATGATGTGCAATGGGGCAAAATATAAATACATTCATAGCTCTAAAACTAAACATGATCATCTATGAATGGACCTTTTGGGAAAATATTAATATCTATCTATAGGTGTTCCTGAAAATCCAAAGGGGATGAATTGTTCCCCATCGTCCACCGATTAAAGCACTCTTTGCTAGATGTGTCTCTTGTATTTAGTTTCAGAGTCAATAGCCATTTAATGTCCTCCAACGCACAATGAACGGACAGAGAGTAATTAGCAATAAAACACAATGTATGTAAATACCTAATCTGAGTACCCAAAAACCTTGCATAGTCTCCCACAGTCCGCTATTCAAAGCATACTCTACTGGATTTGTCTGTCTTATTTAGTTATGAAGTTAATTCATCTATTTGTGTAGTTCCCCATTGTACAGACAAAAATAACCTGAAAATCCAAGGGGTGTGCATTGTTCCCTAGAGTCCACTGATCCAAGCACACTTCACTAGATGAGCCTGTCTTATGGTGTTTAAAAGTTATTAGCCCATTGATGTATTGTCCCATTGGACATTATACGGATAAATGCGTACATTGAAAAATTAAACTTTGCCTGTAATGCAGTTTGGAATACCAAGGGGTGTGCAACGGTTGCTATAAATCCAAAATGTTAAACCAGTTTACAGCTCATTACAGCTCAAACGACACATTTTCATAGCTATTAACGAGATTCTGCCCAAATTATACGAAATGACTTGAAAAGCAAAAATAATTGGTGTGCATCGTCTGTGTACTGGGCATCACCATTCTGCCATTAAAAACCTCCCATCTTACCTCCGTTAACGTTATTAAAAGTTATTAAAGCCGGAAAACTGAATATTGAATACGATGCTAACTTAACCGCGGTGTTACCATCATTATTTCAATATAGTAGCTCTAGTGCTGCTAACTTTAAATACTGGCTCCCGATTTCGATATGTTACTGATACGACTTACATAATCTACATGTTGTTTGTTCTGTCTTCATGAGGACATATGTTATGCAAAACAATAATAATAAGAAGAATAATTTAAAAATATACTGCTGAAGAATTGTGAGTGAAAATCACAATCCAGATTCTGAGTGACATAGTTGTATGAGTCATATTTTACCCAGAATCGTGCAGCCCTATAATAGTTCTTTTTTAATTGGGTGAGTAAGGATGATAGTGCAGAATGTGTCTGAATAAGAACTCATTATATGGCTCAGAAATGTAGTGATGTGAAAGTAAAAGTCGCAACAACTTAAAATTCTCAAGTACAAATTCAGAAAAAGTACTATAATTCCGGTAAAAACTTCATTGCGTTTCATGTTCTGAATGACTGACTCTCACTTACTCCCTCATTCACAGATAAGTCTGCTCCATTTCAGAAAGCAGAAGTCATTCTCAGCAGCGAGCGCTTCAAGCCTTTATGTGTCCATAGGTTCGTTCCTATTCTTTGTAACAGTGTGATTTGTCCAAGAAGCTGAGTTATGGCAAGCTTGACAGCTAATCAAAATGGTGCTTCTCTCAAATGAATCCCCTGCATAACACAATGCAGCAGCTAAATTACATCTCATAGCTGATTAACTGTAGGCAGGTTAGTAGGATTTGTTTACCGATTAATGATTTCTTTGGTCAAGTATTTGTTCAAATCCAGTTTTGGAATCACTGAAAACTAATTTATTTTTGTTGAGACTCCAGTTAAGATCAACCTGCTAAAATTCCTTTGTGCCTGGGTAATACGGGAACCCAACTACATGGATTGTTTTGAGTCCAATGAAACCAAGGGTGTAAGTGCAATAATTATGGGAAGAAACATCAATTTAGATGCATCATAATTCCATTTTGTTGTATATTTTTAATTGCTTAGAATACTGCAGATATTTCTCCTTGCCTAGCCACAGTGAATCATAAAAGAGCTTCCAGATATTAAGTCTGATAAATATACAGTATATATAAGGGGATAAGGCCCCAACAGATGACGTGCTTAGTGAATGTCTCAGACAATGGCGAACAGAGGCGGCACTGGATATACCATCATGGGAGGACAAACCCCTACATGGAATGTACCATCGACAGATAACTGAAGTGGCTGATATCAAGAAATCCTACCGATGGCTGGAATGAGTTGGTCTGAAGGACAGCACAGAGGCACTCATCATGGCTGCACGGGAACAGGCCCTGAACACCAGAGCAACAGAGGCCAAGATCTACCACACCAGACAAGACCCAAGGTGGAGGCTATGCAAAGAGGCCCCTGAGACAATCCATCACATAACTGCAGGGTGTAAGATGCTGGCAGGGAAAGCATACATGGAACGCCACAACCAAGTGGCTGGCATAGTGTACAGGAACATCTGTGCAGAGTACGGACTGGAAGCCCCAAGGTCAAAGTGGGAAACGCCGCCTAAGGATGTAGAGAACGAGCGAGCCAAGATCCTGTGGGACTTCCAGATCCAGACCGACAAGACGGTGATGGCGAACCAACCGGACATCGTGCTGGTGGATAAACGACAGAGCACAGCCGTCGTGATTGATGTAGCAATACCAAGTGATGGCAACATCGGGAAAAAGGAACACGAGAAACTAGAGAAATACCAGGGCCTCAAAGGAGAACTTGAGAAAGCCTGAAGAGCGAAGGCATTGGTGGTGACCGTGGTCATCGGGGCACTCGGGGCAGTAACCCCCAAACTGGAGGAGTGGCTAAAGCAGATCCCAGGAAAAACATCAGACATCTCACTCCAGAAGAGTGCAGTACTAGGAACAGCTAAGATACTGCGCAGAACCCTCAAACTCCCAGGTCTCTGGTAGAGGACCCGAGCTTGAAAAAGGACAAGACCACCCGCAGAGGGTGAGGAAGGACATTATCATTATTTCATTCATATATGCGGATGGGTGTGTACATAAGTAGTGTCTGTGTGTATGTATGTATATACATATATATATATATACACACACACACACACACATATATATGTGTGTGTGTGTATGATAATGCAAATTTCTACAACCATAACATATAAATACAATTGTGTTTTTTCTTTTCTTTTTTCTTCTTTTTTTCTTTCTCCTTCTCTTTTTTCTTCTCAACCCTCTATTGCTCCTCCATCCCAGTGCACCAGGGATGGGTCACTGAGCTGGTGTGGGCTGGGGTTGGTGGTCACCCACTGATCTGTCCCACCTTGGGCCGGACAAACCTCTTACAGACATACAAAGGAACATACCCACCCTAGAATAGGTTACATAACATAAAATAAAATTTAAAAATGAAATAAAAATTTCTTTAAAAGAAAAAAACTGTTATGTCAATATGGGGCGCTGTTTGTAAAGTTACGAAACATTTTTGTACTTGCCACTTTTTCAATGGTCAATGGTGTTGTGGATCATCATATTTTTTGCTGTGTAGATTATTTGCACAATTGTTCATCATATGTAAATATAAA
>JAODLC010000036.1:23207249-23220913 GCA_026781145.1 Hippopotamyrus pictus | reverse complement strand
CATGTCCAGTTTTTTTCCTTATGTGGCAAGTAGCCGTGTAATAAGCGGGATAATGTACAGGCAGCCGGTAGTTATCGAGAAATAAGCCCCGACAGTGTGATCAGGACCCGACGCGAAGCGGACATTACCTTTACATGTACATTATCCTTTACATAATCAATATCTCAGATTTATTAACTAACAACTAATTTAACTGATTAATTCAGCTATAGTGAAATTTAAGGAATGCATGGAATGGCAGGAATGGCTGAGGTGCTCCTGAGGAGAGATTTGGGACCTGAAGCAGTGTTCATCCAGCCATCCAACTATTCTTGTTAGTTTTTAATTGCGTTACTCTTCATATGCATGTGTTCTAATATTAAATTTGGTTTACTTTCCTAAGCAACTGTACAGTTATTGCCCAGATAAATAACTTTATACATTTTCTTTGACTACTTAAGAGTTACAACAGTATGGTAACAGTATGTCCAAATGAGAGAGAAAAAAAAAACATCCTTACATTTTAAATAATGATCTATTTTACCTAACAAATTAACTGGTACATTTAACCAGCAGATAATGATGTAAAATAAAGTCTGCCTGTAAACATTAAATTAGCATAATTCCTGTAATTAGTGATGGATACATAACAGAGCTGTAGAATTTCTATGCAAATAAACACAAAACTGGCAACTGCACTGAATGTGCAGACCGTCCCTCCAGCAAAGAACATCATACAAATCATGAAACGTTTCCATCTAAAACTCTAGGAATGAAAGGTAGCACACCCCAAATGCACCAGTCCCCTGTGTGCTGAAGAAGATGCTCTCACCTATTACAGACAGACTCACTCAGCCAATATAATCACATGTAAAAGCTACAGGACAGCTAATGCTATCATATACATTCCCGCTTTCATTTTGCAAATAAATATTTGTACTTATGTGGCTCTTTCTAGACAGGGTGATGCAGGTGGCATAGCCTATAGATCTTACCCTTCAATCCTGCCAAATCCAACAATGAGCGTCGTTCCGTAGCGAGCTTTGAATTCCTGAAACCTGCTGCCATCAGTCAGGCGACTCAGAATCTACACGTGACAGGAGGGGTGCTTTGAAAAATCAGTGTCCTGCCTTCCTGTGTCGTCTGCGTGAGACTGGGATGTCACTTACATACCAGCCTGACATCCAAGCAGTGGCTGTAGTCTTTCGGAGCCAAACCTCTCAGCTCCTCCGCACAGTAAAGTGGTCGCTCCACGCTGACGTCATTGTCACCGGGAAGCTCATAATTAAACGTGGAGATGATGTTTCTGGTACATTCGTAAGCCTCAGTCTCCACTTGGGCAAAGTGGTCCACGCAGCCACTCACTCTGGAATATCACAAATTATCGCTAAGGCCTCAGATTTCCTCTTCATTCGAACAAAACCTTTCAGTAGAAATTTATTTATCCAGTATGACTAATATATGCATGCCCTATTAGGGTCTCTGTTAAAAAGCTCATGATCAGGTGGCTATAAATCAGAGAATTTAACTGGCATGATTTGCCAAGAACAGCATTCATGTGTTTTATACAGTAACTCTTTATAAAAGTTTTTTGTGACAGCAAACTCTTTTGCAGGGTGTTGGTGTGTCCCTGTATAATGTAAACTACGTGCTTGGATGTGATTGGGTCACTTCACAAATATTAAATCCCTCAAAATCCAATTATAAAACATGTTGGCTTGATAATAGGCTGGGAGCACAGTTTAAAGGCACAGGATCACAGAAAAAAAAAAATGGAAATGGAAGATATCGACAGAGAGGAGAGGATGAAGAACTCGGTTGGTCAAAACAACAAAACTGATTGTACTCGTGTTTCTAAACAAAGAAACAAACACAGATAAATAAATTCTTTAAATTTAAACTGAGTATGAAGACACGCCAAAGGCTTTGTGCCTGTGATGAATGTGCTTATCCAGATGTTCACTTACTCAGTATGCAAACGGGCCCCTCCCAGATCCTCTGGAGAAACCTCCTCACCGGTGGCTGCCTTAACCAGGGGCGGTCCCCCTAAGAACACCGTCCCGATCCTGTGCACCATGACGGCCTCCTCAGCCATGGTGGGAACGTAGGCGCCGCCTGCTGTGCAGGACCCACAAACAACAGCTACCTGCAGATCACAGACACACATTAAAAGGGCAGCTCTCACAACACGGGAAGTACAGAGTGCGAAACAGGGCACGCCCTGGACACAAGGCCAGTCCCTCAACCGGCACGCACGCATGTACATACTAAGGCGCCGTTTAGAAACCCCAATTCACAAAAGACGACCTCCAGGAAACCCACATAAACACGAGAGAGAATGAGGAGACTTCGGACAGGGTAGGGGCCGGAACCAGACAGATAACCCCGGAGCTATGAAGCCACAATTCACAGCGGGTAAAGATAAATCAATAAATCGTTATTCACATGCATGTAAACACACAGATACAGATATGCTGATTTTAACTGCACCTGCGGGACCTTCAGGGCAGACATCACTGCTTCGTTGTAAAAAGCACGGCCTCCGTGGTTTTTGTCAGGGAAGATGTCCGACTAGTAAACAAATACAAAGTCACCATCCTCTAAGAAGGGCAGTATAAAGGAACCACAACAAGCAACGAATGCAGAAATTTGCCGTGGCCCTTCGGTACCTGAAGAGGCAGGAAGGCACCCCCGCTGTCGACCAGGTAGATGCAGGGCAGGCGGTTCTGGATGGCCACCTCCTGAGCTCGGAGCTGCTTCTTCACTGTGATGGGGTACGCCGTGCCCCCCTTCACCGTGGCATCGTTGGCAATGAACACACACCACAGGCCGCAGACTTTCCCGATGCCTGCCGGAGGCACGCAGAACACCAAAGGTATCCGTTTTCAGTACTGAACGATGGACATGCAATGTAAGATTCAGAAATCGTTTCCTATCAATACAATGAATCACTTTTTTCCCCAATTACTTAATTTTTAAATTCCAAAGGCTTCACTCACTTAGTGTTGTGAGCTTGGGAACTTGAAGCCACCTCCCATGATTTTTACAACAATGAACATGAATGGACTTCTTAGTAAATGATGCCTTATCAAATAAGTTTTTTAACTGGGATTTTTTTGTTAACTGAAACCCGCTAAGGTAAATCGACTTACATTTATTCTAATGTTAGATGGTCAGATTAGAAGTGTCTAAATTTCATAATTAAATTTAAAATATTTATAAGATGTAGTATAGTCTCCATGCCTTCATGTCCACGTCCAGGCATATAGGGAGACTTGCCCCGAGATGAACGTTACCAGTTACGCAGCCGGCTGACGGGATGTCCCCATAGGGAAGGCCCAGGCCGGCAAAGGGGGAGAGCTCCAGAAAGTCCTTCCCATCCAGCAGCAGGTCGAGTCGCTCCCTCACTAGCAGTTTCTTGTTCCTTTGAGTATGGCGAGCGATTGCATTATCACCACCTCCCTTTCGCACCTTCTCTGCACACTCCATGTACCTACCAGACACACCAGGCAAGAGGTAGGAAAAAACCAGCAGCGGGTGAGAACGTGCCTGCAAGGGCTGCTTCCGTGTGATTGCAGAACCGTAACTCAATTTGTCACTGTTTAAAAAGAAGGCGGCAGAAATTTCACTAGGTTGCATGAAGTTACCACCACTCACCACTGTGAGTAATTCAAAGGAAAATCACTAATTCATTAGTCATCGAGTAAATCGATCCTCATAAGCAGTTATGAGTTTGGGCCAGTTCACCCCAAAACTGAAAAAAAAAATCCTGTTTTAGAGATCTGTCTAATGATGTTTAATGATGCACATGATGGGGATATCACACCTACTTCGCATGGCACCTCACGCTGTTTCGCAGGTTCGCCTCGTACACATGCCGGTGGATAGGCTGCAGGTCCCCAAGCAGGACCGGGAAAGCGCCGATCGGACGTCCCCCTGCGCACCCGGTGCTCATCGAGCTGACGGACATCAGCCTGCGGAGCCGACCTTGGACTAACTGGGTGAAAGGCTGCGGCATGTCGGCGTGCGCCGATAGTCGTCCCCCGCACACATCACCCCGCTGCGGGGTGGAATGGACATATGCGGAGCATAGTGCAGCCTCGGCTTTCACTGTCCTGCAAAGTTAACCAGCTAGTCAATGGCTCTCCTCAAACACGCTATTTATAATACTGTTTAGGTTAAACGGGAATAATAATTTCCTCCAAAACAACAGGGAAACCATTTATTAAGTCTAAAAATGCCTCCTATAACTCCCCAGAACACCATAACTCCTCATCCGTTAGGATGAAAATACTTTTAAATTCTGTGCAGGTATTGATTTCGTACGCTATACACTATTTTTCTTTAATATATTAATCAGTCATACGGCATATAGAACGACTTAATGAAGTTAAGTGCTTAAAAAAACTATATATGATGATACAATGTTACAATAAATTTTACTTTATACCTTTGATCGGGGCTACATTTCCTACCTTGAAATACTTCTGTACATGACTTGACTGGCTGCCCAGTGAGACCAAACTAGTTACTAGAAGGAGGAACGAGTAACTACGGTGTTACAGTAAAGCGAGTCCGAGGGGAAAAAAGTTTACGGAACCATTAAACGAGCGAGATGCACGGGGATATATCTATCCCCATCCCTATCCGCATCCATCCCCGCGAGCATTCTGAACCGTTACTACACAATCCCTGCGTCTAAATCTAGATCATTTTTATTACAAAGTGCCGTCCATAATTTAAAGTATAATGCATGTTGTAACCACAAAATGTAGGCCAATCTGTAAATGAATGAATAAAACTTTAAATAATTTATCCTTTTATTTTTTAAATTAGTTTTTTTTTGTCTGATACGCTGCATTAGGCTATATGACTTTCTTGAAGCAAGCCAAGCAAATGAAGCGAAGTAGTCAGAACCGGAGTGGGACTCAATTTCTGACCACGATCAAATATAAAACTATATAAACAATCACATTATTATCATAAATATGCTTCTATTAACATATCCATTATGCAGGCTATTGAAGTACATTCTTACCTAAATGCTTTAATTTTGCATTCATGTAATTTTTACCGGCAGGTTTAACCAACATTGATAAAGCGTGGAGCAGCTTTGATGCTTAAATGCTGCAGCACAGTATGGTCCCCTCTTCATAATCTTTAAGGGGAAGTGGCTCAGGGCAGAGTGGCTCCAAACAATTGTATGGTGAAAGTGTCTGACAATGGTTGGATAAACTCTGACCTGCTCTTGGAGTGGGGCAGACAGTTTGTTTTGACCATACGTGCTACTGCTTGATGGACACAGCAGCCATGTTTTCAATATGGACGTCCTCATGTTAATGAAGAACTCCAGTGTGCGTGTAGTATGTTTTCCACCTCACACACCACACCCATTTTACAGCCAGCAGATCGGTCCCTCTTCAAAAGCTTAAAACATAATTGTAACCGGGAGGGCCAAAATATCACCAGGCAGACAGGAGGAAAGAAGCTACAAAAGGCAGATTTTTTTTGCTGTTTTCTCCAGAGCATGGGAAAAAACTGCAATTTTACAGATTGGTCAAGCTGGGTTTAGTGGGAGCGGTATTTACCCAGTCAACTTAAATGCCATCAATCCCTCTCATTTTGCCCCAAGCATGACCACAGAGTGGGTAATAGATCGTACCTGCAACACCATTTACCATGATACCCAGCACTCATTTCGCTGTCCTCCACCAAGCTCTCCTCAGCACTTATCACCACCAAGCACTGCTTCTCCCAGTGGAATGGAGATGTTAACTACACTCACTTCACCCATTTGTGAAGTTGAGGTGGGAACTGCAGGAACCGGCTCTGCAAACTTTATCACAATACCTACCCATGAAAGGTCCACTGTAAGAAACAGGGTAAAGCCCCTATCGTACAACTTAACAAGCACAGAGCACTTTGAATTCATCAGAAAAAAGGCTGAAGCAAAGGCAGGGGCCACAGCCATTAACAAGAAAAAATACAAGCAAACCAAAGCACAGAAAACAACACAGGTCTCATGTGCTGTGTGCAGAGGGGTATATGGAGACAAAGATGATTTCAGGTGTACAGAGAAATGGATTGGCTGTATAGTTTGCCATAGATAGTTTCACCAAAGCTGCAGGGAGGAAAGTGGTGTCATTGATGATGATGACTCCTTCATGCGCAAAGACTGCTTTTTAGGCTATCTGCAAGGCACAGTAAAAGGAGGAGGTTGAATTTTTAAAAGTTCAGTTTATTTTTATTGAAGAAGCATGCAAAAAATTGTTACCGTTATATTTTAAAAAGTTGACAAATATGAAGTTTTATAATAAAATCTATTATTTACTGTTTTTACTGTTAGTGCAAGCTTTGCATGTAATGGATTTAAGTATTTTCAATGACTATCTTTGATTAAAAATAAAATTTATCAACAAATAATGTTCAGCTGTCCCTTAAGTTGTTTTTTCTATTAAACTCGCAAAACCCTTTGCAAAATTATTCAATATTAATGTATTAAACACATGTCCCACATTACCAAACCACCTGTCCCACATTACCAAACCACCTGTCCCACATTACCTGAAATGCGTCCCACTTTACGTTATGGGTGCATGGAGTGTATAGACCTGTGTCATGGCCCCTATAAGCTAGAAATTTCATTTTTTGTTTTGATGTGATAAGGAGACATCTTAAGAATTTGACTTTTCATTTTCAAGTTCACAACATGCAAACATGTTAACTGGAGCAGGGCAGTGGGTGGAGCTATGGATCACTGCTATGCTTTCTCAATACGTTTGCAGATTCTGTTGTCCTTGTGTTTCTTGTACATGGTCACCCAATTCGCTCCAGCTAATGGCAAAGTTACAGGCCGTTATGGCACGGCATGGCGCAGGCAGGAAAAAGGTGACGATGCACGAAGTTCCAAGGCAAATAAGGTTTTATTGAACTAAATAGAACACTGGAGAAGGCACAAAATAAAGGACCATGAGGGATCAAAAGCTAACTACAGAAACTATAAAATGATAGCACCAGGGAATTGTCAGGCCAGGCCAGTGGTCTCAGTTTTCTTAGCCAATTTCAATTTCAGTGTTTGATTTGCCCACTCCACCATCCCTCAACTCTGAGGGTGATGGACACAGTAATGTCTGAGATCACACTGGAGCCACTCTGTCAAGTCTTGGATCACATTGTTGAAGAAATATGAGCCATTATCACTATTTAACCTGCGCAGAACCCCCATCACAAAGGGACCTCACAAAGCAGTCCCTTAGCCACTGACTTAGCATCCTCGTGCCGACATGGAAAAGCCTCTGCCCATCTGGAAAATAGGTCAACTATCACCAAGCAATATCTATAATCCTTATGTGGGGTCATCTTCCATCTGTAAATGCTTAAACGGCCCCTCGGGAGCAGGGGTCGTGGCCTGACCAGATTGGAGGCCTTGCCCTATGTTGTATTTCAGGCACATCATGCACTTCTGACAGATCTCTGCCACGTAAGCCACAAATCCTGGGGCGTCCTACAGCCGTGACATCATTTGATGCGTGATCTGCTCCAAGTGCTGCCTTCGCCATTCCTAGGTAGGCGCCCTAGGAAAATAAGGTCTGTTGGTTCCCGCACATCGCTATACTCCTGAGGGATCACACACTGCTCCATTCTGCTTCCATCCATATTAGCAGCCGGGACCTCTGGGTGACTTGCCACCTCTTTGGCCCAGAAACCCACCCATTCATTCCCTTTGCTCACAGGATTAGTTCCGTTTAGTGTGGAATTGAAATTATAGTAAAGTTAACAACAATAATAATCATAATACCCAGAGACACTTAAATGATTTGGCGATGATTAATATGACCAGAAATGTCTGGTTACGGTATATGTTGTGCAATATATGGTAATGTGCAATATTGTTACAACTATATTAAATACATGTTAAATGTCTTCAGAGGTCCTGTCTGTCTGTATAGAATAAACCATTTGGCTCTCTATAGAGGGTGCCTTCCCCCTTAGCCCTTTTAGTGTCGTCCTGTATGCAGGGTCTGCAATCATCCCCAGAACGAACAGGCGTTGCCTCTTTGCTTCTGGTTTTGGCACCATATGGATTGTTTGAACACATTCTGGCCCTAGTGACCGTCAATCTCCAGTCAGGATATGTCTCAAATAATTTGACCAACTGTAATTTCTCTTTACTGGTGTCTCATGTACCCCTGGGGCATCACGGTCCAAGTCCATCTCTTTCCCTGGAAGGTGAAGGCAAACCAGTATTGAGAGTCTGGGTGCACTGCAATAGAAAAGAAAGCATTTGCCAAATCAATCACTGAAAACCACTTAGCTGTGACTGGCAAAATGGTGATGAGGTTTGTGACAATGGGTGCATAAGGGAGAATGTTAGAATTAGAGCTGGACGATTCATGACTCACCCAGGTGAATAACCCGGATCCGTTAAGTAACTCATGAGTTATGAATCTGAGGTCTCCATTAACCTGAATCCATCGAGTCCTAACTACCCCATGACTAAACTATAAAGCCCATCACATACATACCTCTTATAATCATTTCAAACTCATTACAAGATCAATACAGCTATAGTAGCAAGTATAGCTGCTAAAACTTCATACGCACCCGGATCACACACAGCCATGAGTGAATTAGCTCCCTCTACAGCCGGAATAATGCAGCCGGTTCTGAACCGCTCACCCGAGCAGATTAGCGCATTTCCCGATCAAGCTACACATCTTGGAACAAACATGACTGCCTCCACGAACACGCTGTTTTGTTGTTGTCTGAGCAAAAAAGTTCATGGAAATTAGACATTTACTGTATCACTTCACATGAAAGACGTGTGCGATTACATTCATGACTAATAATACATTTCATAAAATAAACATTTTGAAGTATTTATGAAATAGAGAAGCTATTTCTTATTGTTGACTGTGTAAGCTGCCATGTTGAAATGACGTCACAGAGGAATCTCATACAAATTCTCTCGACTACAACCTAGGGATGCACATGGGAAAGGTTTTTGGTTCCCGTCCCGTTTCATTCCCGTTGGAGGGTTTTCCATTCCCGTCCGATTTACCGCCAAATTTTCAAAACCCATTCCCCTCCCGTCCCCGTGGGATGTCATTTCCGTACCGTCCCTGTCAAATTTTTAAAAAATTTCTACTGTTCTCGTGTTTTTCATATATTTCCATTACCGCTTGTTTTCCGCGACCAGAGTGGCAGATATTTTTAACTAGAGTCCTGGGAAAGTTGCAGAAAAAGAATTAAGAAAAATTCAATTTATTTCCATCATAATGGCGCATGCCATCAGAAAAAAAGATGCCACGTTTCAAGCAAAAAATTATTTTTTTAGAAACTAAATCTTTGTTACTAAGCAAGAAAATCAAATCATTAACTTTCTTTGGGCCAATCTGAGAGTGCAGCTTATCAACCACCAGGCCGGCAGCGCTGAATGCTCGCTCTGAAGGTGCACTTGTGGCAGGAACGGCCAAGATGCGTCGAGTGATTTGAGACAACTGTGGCAATGTGCTAGCATTTTCTTTCTACCACGACAGCAAGTCGAAATCCTTTTCAGATGGAACATTCATGGTTTGTACTTCTGAATTTCATCTTGAACAGCTTCTCCAGTATCAAATTCATCGTCCTCGAAGGATTCCAGTGACCTCACTCCCACACCTGTGCCCAATCGTCGTCTTTTCGATACTGTGGCATTGCTACTGCTGTAAGAATGCTCACCATGCCCAGGCAATGTGATAATAACGTGATTGCCGTCCATGGAAGGAACAAAAACAGATGTGACCAAATCACGGATATCTTGCATGGTTCCTTTGCGCTGAACAGGATCCAGTGGCTTCAAAGAACGCATTTTTGGATTGAGGAACACCGTCATGCAGTGAAAGGAATTGATCTTGAACTTGTTTTGCAAGTATTCCTTTGCAGTATTCTTGAGGTGTGAGATTATTTGAGAATCAGTGAAACTGGGCATCAGAAACTCCATGAGAATACGATAGTGGGGCAAGACGTTGTGCAAGGTCGGTTTCTTGGAGCCTTCCAGCTGGTCGCTTGCATCTTTGAAAGGCGTCAGGAATCCAATCAATGAATCAATTAGATTGAAATTGATTGCAGGAATTAAATCGGAGCAAATGCCGTCGGCAGCGAGCTGGAGCAGCGTTTCTTTGTTCTGACAAATACTACTGATCAGTTCTAAGTGTGTACCAATGAGTAGCAGAGATTTGGCAGAGAGCTGGATTGAATTTTTCCATGATCCCTGATTGCTTAGCATATTTGATGACATCTTTGCAAGTTGTCAGAAGCAAAGACACTTCTTTGAGCATTGGGTCCTTCTCGAGTTTCATAGGCTGGAACATATTTGTCAAGGTAGAATTCAGGAAATGTGCCGAACAGCTAATTCAATGCTCAGTTGGAAATGCCGCGATCATGTTGCTCCCACGGTCCGTCACGATCACCAGATCTGATAAATTATCGATTTTGAAATCGGATAAGATGCTTTCGATCGAGCTGCGAATGTTTTCTGGCGATTTATCCTCCAACGTGTAATGTCCAACACCGAGGGTGCAATCATGGAGTATCCAATCACCATTGATGAAATGAGCAGGTACTGCCATATACGACAATTTTCTGTAATCATCGCTCCACATATCAGCAGTGATCACTCCGCAATTCAAGAAATCATTATTGTCCAGAAGCTTGGAAAGTTTCTCCAATGCTCTATTTGCTAACTCACTGGTGCATCGGCCCATGGTTCTCCGATCAGGTATCAATTCAGATGCATCAAATTTTCCTTGGCTAGCTCCGATATCAATAGTAGTCTGAATGAGCTGAGCAAAGCCGGGACTACAACGATGTTGTAGGGGTAAATATCACTGGCCACAAAAAATGGACACGATTCCTTGAATTTTTTCTTGTCAGCTGAACTTGGTTTCTTGTCGAAAAATTTGGTCATCGAATGAGACGAGGCTGCAGCCCCTCTCAGCTGGGAGCATTTGTGATTCCTCAGTCCAGAAGTACCAAAATTGGCTGAATATGGATAAACCTCCTTACAGGAATTGCAAGCTGCGAAATTCAATCGATCGGCATTTTCCTCCACGACCAATAAGAAAGAAATTCTTTCCAAACTGCTGAATTGAATTTTGGCTCAGTCAGAGTGATCAAATTATAATTTCCTTTTCGAATATTTTCACTGACTAACTTCTTATCGAGTCCAGCCATTCTGTTGGATAGGTTTTTCAGGAATAGAGACAGAAAACTACAACGAAATCACTGCAGCCGCTTAGCTGTCGAATGTGCTGTGCTGCTTTCACTTTTGCGCAATTGTCATTGTAGCCGAAAGTTATGCAAATATTGAGTCGTCAGGAACAAACACATGCAGGCATTGCAGGCGCCGTGCCATGTGTCACAGGCAAGAATTTTTGTTGGCTGATGCCAATCTGTACTTTCAAAAACGAACAGATAAGACAACGAAAGTATATGCAATGCTTTTTGATTAGACTTCAGTTTTATTCTAGTATCATCATTCCCATCCCGTTACCATTCCCACCGAGACCCATTCCCGCCCTGTTCCCGTACTGTCTGGGCCTCCCACCGTCCTGTCCCGTTTCCGTGAAAAATCTAAATTTCCACTCCCGTTCCCGTCCCATCCCTACTTCAACCTCAGAAAAGGGGCGTTTCCGACAGGAAGTGTTGTTTATGTGACGTTACGTAACGAACACAGGAGAGCCCCATGGACTATATGTAACAATTATTATTATCGTCGGCATTATTATTATTATGCTATTATAAGGCCTACTGTGTTATAATTATAATTCATATACGATAGGCCTATATTTATAATAATAATTATAAGGCATACTATAATTAAAAACTGTTTAAAAATATTCATTAATAGATCAAGGATTTCATTGTTAATATGAGCAGTCGGGAGAAAAGTAAGGTTTGGATGCATTTTGTCAAGGTTAATCCAACACAGGCAAAATGTCATATTTGCAAGAACCTGATATCAACCCACAGAGGCAGCACCTCAAATATGCGGAGGCATTTAAAAAAACAAGCACCCCACTGCACTTTTAGAAGACACCCAAGGGGAAGGCACAGCAGCAGCGACAACAGCTATGGTGACAAGAACAGGAGCAGCAGCAACATCTGCATCAGCCTCTGTGGCATCAGTTAGCCAAGATTCAGGGGCAGGTGCCAGTGCAGCATCTGCAACAGCTACAACAGCAGCACCACAGGTAGTTAGAAGGCGACAGACAATATCCATGGGAATGTTCATGAGAAGACCCATCCAACCACTGCAATAGTAAAGTGGACGAAGCTCTTGTGAAAATGATTGCCATGGACTTCCAGCTATTTTCAGTGGTTGAAGATAAGGGCTTCAAAACTTTCACACAAGCACTGGAACCGTCCTACGTCCTTCCTAGTAGAACTACAATTTCAAAGCAATTGCTGCCCAACCTGTACGAGAGGGTCAAGTCAGACCTCAAAGAAGTGATGCCCAAGTTTTTGGGCATGGTAAATTTTTACCATCGGTTCATCCTGGGTGCGGCCAAGCTCATACAACCACTGTATGGGGCACTACGTGGCAAGAGCCCCAAAACATCAGTGGACTGGCCCACTGAGAGGGCCGAGTCATTCGAGACCACTAAAGCCACGCTGGCTCATGAAATGATGCTGGCACACCCATCCCCTGACGCTTTGATTGCCATTACCACAGACGCCTCTGACTACGCCGTTGACGCGGTACACAAACTGTGGGTGGGTAGTGCCTGGCAGCCGCTTGCTTTCTTCAGCCGTCAGCTGCGCCCCAGTGAACGCAAATACAGCACTTTCGACGGGGAGCTACTCGGTCTCTACCTTGCTGTCCGGCATTTCTGTTCCCTGCTGGAGGGCCGCCATTTCGTCGCTTTTGTGGACTATAAACCCCTGACTTTTGCCATGGCCAAGGTAGCTGAGCCTTGGTCTGCACGTCAATAGCGACAGCTTTCCTACATCTTGGAGTTCACCACGGACATACAGCATGTCACGGGTAAGGCCAACATCGTGGTTGACTGTCTATCCCGGTCTCTGGTGGGTGCCGTCTATTTTGGCCTCGACTACGAGGCTATGGCTGTTGACCAGGGCACAGATGAGGGTGTACAAGCCCTCAAGACAGCGGGCACTGGTTTGCAGTTGAAGGACGTGGCTTTTGATGCCGCTGGTACTATGCTACTTTGCGAGATCTCCACAGGGTGCCCCCGACCTGTGGTTCCTACCGAGTGGAGGTGACGGGTATTTGACGCTGTCCATGGCCTCTCCCACCCCGGCACAAAACCCTCTCAGAGGCCAACATTACCCCTGTCCCGCCCCGATCGTCCGCTCCTTCCGTGTGCCACGCCCCCTCGTTAACCTCGTGTGTGATCCCCATGTGATCAGCTGTTTCTGGTTGTTGTCATTAGTCCTCTGTATTAAGTCCGGATATTGAGTGCGTTCGACTTGCTTACAGCGCTGGCTTAAAGCAACGCATTAAGAACCTAACGCAATGCATTATGGTTAGATGCATGCCCTTATTGGCTGAAGAGTTTAGTTACACGCATGACGTTTGTATCCCAGGCAGTTCCGATGCCTTAACTATTTCTCCCGAATATCACGTAAAGCATTGAGAACTGGTTTTCAGTTAATTTACCTGGTAAAATAAAGTTTAAATA